>JNBR01000096.1:84129-104299 GCA_002081595.1 Achlya hypogyna | reverse complement strand
GCATTGTTCGTTACGCTGCGACGTTGCTGGGGCACCGACGGAGACTTCGTGCTTCTCGGACCACGCCGTCGATTTGCGAAACGAGCCATTTAGGACTTTGCTACTAGTGGCCGCCTACAAATGTCCCGACCTGGTGCTACGTTATCCTCATACCGCGAGCATCCCTGGAGATACAGTCGTTTTCGCTTTGCGCAGAGGTGGGCTAGGACTTGCTTTTAGAGCAGGCACTGAGTCCCGTTTCTCCTTGCGGGCGCTGGGACGATGCGCGGACTTGGGACGCTTATCGGAGACGGTGAATGTGATGCCCGCAAGACCTTCGGATGACATAGAAAGGAACGGGGGCTTCGTCCCTTGGCGCCGGCTGGACATGATTGTTTGTATGAATAATCGGGCTTGCTGCGAAGTGTATATTTAGAGCACTCCTATTTCTGTCATCTTCGGTGCATCGGTCGGCGCCCTGACGAGGTTGCCGGAAGCTTAGCTGCGCTGAAACTTGGTCGAGCGATACAAAGGCAGTAACTAAAATCATGCCACTCATATTCATTTCATTACCATATTTCCCGCGGAGGGTGCTTGTTGGAACTGAAAAATGTACAAAAGCCAACGCGCATTACTAAAGCTCGCTAGCACCGCGAAGTCTCCGCCCTGCCGGGTCGACGTAGACGTGTACACAATATCGCAATTGCGTGGCTTGAGACACTGAAGGCTATTCCTTGGGACCTCAAGATTGACGAATTTGTTTTGCATTTTGCATAACTCTCCGGTCTACCACATTATATGTTGCGCTGATGAAACAAGAACTTCCTTAGCTTTAAACGGTTTACCTTGCGTCTCTACCACGGCATCTGTAGAAGCCAAACCTGGAAGCGACTGAATACGAGGATTGAATCTTTCTACAGCATGCTCTACAACGTATGGAATGGTATGCCCCTGCCAATGGCGTGCACTCCGATTAATTTTGGCTGCTCACGCTTATTAGATTTGTTCGCTGCTGTAGAAGCTCTTTGCGTATAGATAGGGGATCGTCTGGTTCAAACGACGTTACAGGGCACTACAAATTCACTTTGAAATACGATCGCTCAACATCACCACCACTTCAACAACGGTGCCTACCTACATGAGACCGATGGCTGGCTCGACATCGCGAAAGGCTGCCCGCCAAGCGGCCACTGCGGCGACCTCCAACACAGCAGCGCGTGCCTGCAGCGGGACCAGGTAAAGCGTCACGACCTCGTCACCACCGACCCAGGCTTCTCATTAGCCCGTCGCTCGCAGCGAAGACGCTGTCGACCACCAGGCAAGCATCTGGGGCCACGGCCCCTCAAATGCGCGTTGCTGCACCAGCGATGACGACGCGGCAGCCGACAGCGCCAAGATACTCAATGAGATCCGGTATACAGTGATTAGCGAACACCGTCGCCATCGTCGAATCAGTCGGGAACTTGTCAATGATTCCTTATTTCGCTTCCCAAATTGCTGGGGGTCTCGATGATGCCCTTCTCAAGTGTTGATTAGAAGCGCTGCTGTGGCATCGGCAGTGGGGTCCGCAGAGGCTTGTCTCGTGAGGTAGGCAACCATCTCGTGGTCGTCAACACGCTTTTGTCATGACGAAACCCAAATTTTGGTTGGATGGATCACCAATTGCGTCCTACTGACTACAGGGCCCGAGCTCTCGCACTTTCGACGAGGCTGGTTTCGCGAGCGAAAGCGTGCAGATTAACCGCATCGGCGCACGTATGCGAGAGTATCTGACGCATTGTCTGCCAAGCATCGTGCACTCGTCCAGTTCTGCGGCAACGTCCAAAAGCTTCTCAGTTCAAAGATCACAACGTGATATATAATTATTCTCGATAAGGTCTTAATTAATTAAATAGATAAATGGGAGACAAGGCCAGATATATTTGGCGTTTAGCACTATATTGTGAGCCCGTGGCACAATATACTACGTTGCACTTAAGATTTTGCACCATATACTGGACTTTTGACCAATTAAGTGGACACTAGGCACAATATGGTTGGGATTTGGCCAAATATTTCGAACAAGTGGCCAATTTAACCTGGAAATGGTGGTTTACAATTGCGAACTTTCGCTCCATACTGAAACGCTGTGCCCAATATTCTTTGAAAAAGTATCCATGTTGTCCCAGAGAAAATCCATTCAATTCGGCATTCGCCAGTCGGCAGGTTGAGTTGAATTCGGCATGTCTCTGTTTGGTTGAGGCGCAACATGCCGAATTTAAACACTGTCCAGAGAGTGTGTGTACGGTGGACACCAACATTCCCACGTCCGTCTCAATTTTGCTGGGGGGGTCTTCATTTTGGCAGAACACGGACGGCATGGCGAGCAAGATTCCCGCGACCTTCAAGGCCATCACGCCCTTCATCCGGCGAGCCGAGGAGCTGGACCGCGACCGCACGCGACCTGAGAGCAAGATGGTTGCCTACTACTGCCGGCAATACGCCATGGAGCTTGGCATCAAGCTGCGCGAGAATGACGCGTCTGACGAGGCGACGCACTACCTTCTAGCTCTTATGGAGAGCCTTGAGTCGGAGAAAGCAGCGCTGCCGCCGCATTCGCAAGAGGAGGGTCGAATCATCTGTGAGAACTTTGCCTTCGACATCTTTATGCGCGCCGACGAGGAAGACCGCGCAGGGAACTCCAACAAGTGAGTTGGGCGATGGCGTCAACGCTGACTTGCGTTCGTAGGAACACAGCGCGGACGTTTTACGCAGCCGGCAGCTTTTTCGACATCCTCAAGCAGTTCGGTCAGCCAAGTGAAGATACGATTGAGAAAACAAAATACAGCAAGTATAAGGCTGCAGACATTTTGAAAGCCATAAAGGAGGGTCGCACGCCAATGCCCGGTGCCCCGTCGGAGCAGGTCTGTCAGTCTCCGCAACACAAGTGCATGACTCACGCGCGGCTAGATGGCCAACATAGTCGATGTCGATCCCAACCCAATGCCCACAGCGTCTGCTCCCTCGACAATGGCAGCTCCCCCGCCATACGTCCCCGACGTGCCTCCGCCAACAGTGATCACACCGACACCAGCTCCGGCCAGTCCGAGTGCCCCGTCTGTCCCGGACTTTCCCAACATGGCATCATACTCATACGCGCCTGAGAGCCATGCTCCTGCCCCGGTGGCGGCCCCGGCACCAGCCTACCAGCCCCCAGGTGCGGCCACTTCGAACACCACATAACTAACTGCATGGCAGCTCCGGTTCGACAAAACCCGCCGCCGCAAGTCAGCTTCGCGCCGCCTCCCCAGCAACAGTTCCCGCCCGAGCTTCCGCCGCAATACGCTATGCCAGAGGCCCCCACGGCGCCCGTGGCTCGTCCGAGCGGCCCTCGCCGCACTGGTGGCTGGTCTACTAATGAGATTAACGATGCGATGGAGTGCTCCAAGTTCGCCACCGCGGCTCTCAAGGTACGCGTAGAAATTCTCGCCTCTGGTGAGCTTGCGTCGTAGATCAAGGATGTGGAGCTGGCGATCCAGCGGCTGGAGCAAGCTCTCGCATGCCTGCGCTGACATGCAATTTTCAACAGATTTACCGAGTGCACGATGCATGAATCGACGTTATTTCTATTCCGCTTTGATGTGGGCACCTTTCCGAGCGGGCAGCGCACTCATCGTCGCCTGCGTCCAGTCCTGTTTGGTCTGGTAGTCGACAAGAATTTGGAACACTATGCCATGTAAGACGGATCTACATCAGTCCACGACGCACCGTGGTTGACAGTCAGAACGCGGGTGGCTTGGCCCATTTCGACCACCTTGTCGAGCGGCAGCTTGGCCGTCGCGATGCCCTGGGCCACGGCCTTTTCGTACGTCGCGCCCTTGAGGCGGTTGCGGTCGACAATGCCGCCGATGATGTACACCTAAAGCCCTATGAGCAAAGCCAGAGCCGGAACAAAACCTTATCGGAGCTCAGCTCTTCAATGACGTTGGGCGAGTCGGCTGTGAGGTAGACGAGCGACTCTTTGCGGAATGTGTCCATGTAGCATTTCGTCGTTGCATCGAACTTGATGCAAATGTCAGTTAACGCAGAACGACATGCGAGCTGATACCGCGAGCCACTCCGAGAAGCCGCCGATCTTTTGCAAATTGGCTTCGGTCTCGCCGTGGAGCGACGTCAGAAATACAGTCGCAGGCGATTCGCAGCGCTTGTTGATGCCGTACGAGAACCTAAAGACATGAGCCGGGACAGAGTCGCCTGGAGTCGTACATGATTTGCTGCGACAGCGATTTCTTCTCCTTGGAGCTCATGTCTTCCTCGAAACCACAGTCAATCACAATCGTTGGCCCCTCGTTCGCAGCCATGAGAAAGGACTCGCGCTTAGCGATCGTTCGTTCTCTCCGCGCGAGTACGGCAGCTTCGCTCATGTCCAGAACAGGCTCGGGGGCTTTGGGTCGAGCCGCTCGCGCTTCCTCCTTCTTGGCTCGCTTGCGCTCTTTCACCGAGACCCAAATCTCCTGCCGCTTGGCCCGGCGAAGCGCGCGCTTGCCGCTGTTCTTGGTTTCTGGCGCGCCATCGACGTTCTCGGCCGCTTCCGACACGAGCGTCGGCAACGCATCTTCGACCGGCTCGCCCGACATGATGTTTTATGTCCAATTGTTGCCGCGGTAAAAGCTGAACCGGTTAAGAAATCGGGACCGGATCGAACCGTCTATTTGACATGCAAACCATTTTACAATGTCAAAGGTCACCGGTTCAATCTCTCGGTCTGTCGCTCGACAAGGGAGCTGCACGCAAGCATGGTTTCTACAGTGCTGAGCTCAACCCGCCTGGAGCAGCAGCGTTCCCGGAGATGACCTCCAAGCTGCTCGCTGCAAACGGTTTCCTGCTGTATGCTTGATGGGACAAGACTCTCAAGCTCTCGCTTCTCCGAAGGAGTGGACATCCGAGTGTGCAACCCGCACTGCGGGTTGGTCACGACATATACGACACATTATGTTCATTGGAGCGCGTTACTTATGAATGCCGTTGGAGTACTCCTGAAATTGGTCGTACTTTGTCGTACCAAAGTGGTCATACGCCTTGTCCACGAGCCCTTTGACAAAGGCACCAACTTTGTCCTCGGGTGTCGTGAGGAAAAGCCGCTCCTTGAATGCTTGTAGGATGTGCGGAACGTTGCCTATTCATCCAGTGTTGTTTCCTCCAAGTTGTGGGTGCAAATGGACCTTGGAAGCAAGGGAGCTTCGAGTTGAAGCTCATAACTTCGACCATCGTGTACATTACGTCGCCGTGCTGCCGAATTGCCACCGCAGCTTGAGAGCAGAGCTCGACGAAGCGTTGGTAGTTCGTGCCGTCTTTGCCCCCAAAGCAGTCGACCATTTCGGCTGTGAGTTTGAAAGGGGCAGTCTCGAGGCTAAAGGTACCCCCAGGGGCGCGCCCCAGAACTACGCAAATGGTGACGCTCCAGCATTTTACAAAGCCCATTCGTACAGAAGCCAAAGTCAATGTGCACAATGTGGCCCTCGATGTCGAGAAGGATGTTGCCGTTGTGTCGGTCCTTGATGCACAGCACGTAGGAGACGATCGAATAGGCAGCTATTTGCTTTTGAGTTCCAGTGGCACACACTATAGTGACCAAGGCTTTCGATGTAGTTGGCTATGGCCTGCTGGAACAGTGCACCAGACGGATCTATGTTCTTCATAAGTTCACCTTGCTTTGGCAGGGCAAACCTACCGCCGTAGACGGCCTCAAAGTATTGGCGCAGAGACTGAAATCCGTCCGACTTCTTCAGGCCGTCCAGAGACGTGGCGTTCGAGACCACTTCGATGAGTCCCGTGCTCGCTCCTGTCGAGAGGATGCGGTACGGGTGTAGACGTAGAGGCAACCGCGCCTTGGTGAAGATATCATCCATGTACGCGATGAGCTGCATCACGAGCACTTCTTGCCGCAAGTCGTCGTAGCTCTACTAACTGCATTTGCCGCTGTCCACAAGAACGCTCAACCTTGGCGATGAGCGACTGCACGAGGCACCCCGGGTTGGCCTCCGTTAGTCGCGCGGCTTTGATTTCCTTGAGCTCCCCAAAGATGCTCACGAGCTTTTCGCGGCGCGTCTCGTCCTGTGAAGGTCTGAGCCGCTGCGGCTGATGGACCTTTGTACCTCGAGAAGCTGCTTCATAAACTCCGTTTGGCCGCAGAGCTGTGTGTTCGCCTCTAAGCTGATCATGTCCAAGCCCTGGTCACTCGACTCGGTGTGCAAGTGCGCAAATAACGCGCTGGAGACGTCGTGGCGCTCGTCGCTCGGCATGGAGAGAAAATGCATGAGGACCGGAGCCCGTTCCTACCGAAGCGTGAAGCACAGTGCTTTCGACGCCCCGGTGTACGTGAGTCTTGAAGACGTAGCCGTCGTCAACGCACACGCTCGTTACACGGGAGAAGAGCTACACACAACTAAGCTCTGGCAGCGCACGGATGCTACACCTCGGTGGAGCTGCACAGTGGAAGGTATGCGAAAGCTGGGATCGTCGACTGGAGATGTGCAAGCTTCTGGGACAGGAGGCCCTTGCGCTGCGTAACCTCCACGAGGCGCAGCTCTTCGCAGACATCGGTGATTGCCTTGACGAACTGGATCTGATCAGTGAAGAAGTCGTAGCGCGCTTGCTGTTCGTCAGTCAAAACCGGCACCCCCAGGGACGACTGCGACGACACACTTGTTGACCGGACGTGCAACTTCTCGTCGTCCACGGGCGCGGCGCTCAACACTTCGTTGCTCTTATCGCTTGCCTCATCGTGCAGGATGAACTGGCGCATCGCCTCCGACATGCGCGTGATCGCACGCGCCGGTCCGGCCTTCGTCGGGGACGACGCCGGTGGCAGCGGTGGAGCGGCTGCGGCTGTCAGACTCTCGACCCACGACGCGAGATTTTCATCGCTACTTGCGGCGAACTACAATGGATGAAGCATCGGCGGCACCCTCTGGACGGAGTACCTTGAAGGTTGTATCGCTGTACCCGTGGTGAATCTCAAAGTAGTGCGGGTGCTTGGCGTTTTCGAGAATGCGAATGCTGGCGCGCTCGAGCGGGATTGCGTTGCGTGCGTGCATGTCCATCCGGTGATTGTACACGAAGAGGATTTTGCGCTCGATGCGGCACCAGCGGCGGTGCCAGCTGCGCCGCCCAAGCTTCGTAGTGCCACCGCCCTTCTTGAAGAGCCATCTACGACTCTGTGGGTCGGTCATGACAATGCCGCGTCTCGTACCCTTCTGCGGTTTCCTCGTTCGTTGAGATCGCAGCGCTGCTCTGCGCCGCAAAAAAACGCCGATCGGCCTTAAGAATGACGTCCATCTCCATGCGAGAAATGTGCTTTTGCGCGAGCAATTCCTGAGGTGTGTATATGGAGCGACAGCGGTCGTAGCGCAGTACCTGTGCTTGCTTGCTGACCGGGGAGCCATACACAAGACACTGCTCAAGAATCACGAGCAACTGCGCGCAGCGGGTGAAAGTGCGCGGATTCCCGTTGCGTTTGGGCCGGTGTTCGTCGAGCGTCGCATAGACGATCCAGAAGAACTGCAGCGCGAAATGCGTGCTGCTCAAGCAGAGCAGCATCACAAACTGCTCCATGGCATCCATTGGCAGCTCCTTCTCTAAGTGCAGCACCATGTGTGCCAACTACGACGGATGTCACGCCAAAAATCCAGCAACTGCTCACCTGGGGGAGGTAAAAGTCCACTTGGTCGAGCATCGGGCGCGTGTGCATGATCGACCGCAGCTCCTCGCAAACCGCCTGCGTGTAAGCGGCATCTTTGCGGTGCTTCCAGAGGGACTGCATGAGAGATTGCATATCGATGACGCCATTGGCGACGATGGACCCATAGACGCGGGCATTGGGCGGCGTCGCCGCCGGCGCCGGGGGAAGTGCCACCGCAGTGGCTTCCATCCGCTGAATTAGAACAAAACCCCAAGAGCCGAAACCGGTTTTGGGGTCTGGGCTCCCGCCAGTTACACGTATAATAGTGTGAGCACCAGCTAAAAACCGCGTCGTCAAAATATTGAAATTTGTTTGTGGGCCACCAGAAATTTTCTTATAGACCACAAGGAAAATGGCGCTTCGACGCTGCTGTAAAGCGCTTCACGGTTTGCTTCAAGCAGCAGATTCCTTGCTGTGTTTGGAGCTCCGTTTATGTAGTAGGTGAGTAGGGATGGAACTCATTCGCTTTCGAGGAGGTTGCTCAGGCAACTCATTGCTGCAGTGTTGAACTCTGGAGTAGTATTAAGCGCAATAACGTAGCGAAAGAACGCACTGACAGATTATGGAGTTACTGTGGCTTGACATAAGCGGCGAGGTCGATGGGTTTGGACGCATCGCAAGTGGTGGTGGTGTTACCGAAGCAGTCAATGAAGTCACCAGCGAGCAGGGAATCGTTGCTGCCGCAGTTGTCCTTGAGCGGCGGCGACTTGTCGTAGCACGTGCGGATAGCGACGAGGCGGTTGGGCGTCTCACCAGTCACCGTCGAGCAGAGGATGTTGATCTTTTTGGGGTAGAGGGCGGCGATGGCAGCAATCGTCGTCGTCTTGTCGCCGGTCTTGGCCCACGCCGCGATTTGCGCCGACTGCTTGGTGAGACGCGCGGTGGCATCAAGGGTCGCCGTGAAGTACTGGTGCGCGGCGCGGTCGTAGTCATCGGCGAAGGCACCGAAGCAGATGCCGTGCTTCTGGAACTCGTGGTCGTAGCCCTGGCAGAGCTGCTCCGTGGAGTTGCCGATGGCAGGGTCGACCCACTTGGCGCTCATTTCCTCAAAGAGCTTGGGGTACTTTGTAGCAAACTTGGATGCATCCATCGGACGGTTCACGATGGTGTCCGAGACGTTGCAACAGCCAGGGTACCCGTTGACGTAGTTGGGCCATAGACCGTGGATCATGAGTTCGCTCGGTACGTCGCCCTTACAAGCGATGCCGTTCGGGTACTTGTTGACGTTCTGATGCGTGATGGTCGAGTCGACGCCGTTAAGGAGATCGCGGCAGAACTGCGGCTGGTAGATCTGGTCGAGCAGCAAGTAGTCGTAGTCACCGGGGCGCTGGAGCTTGGAGTAGCACGCGTCCGTGGTCGGTCCGAAGCAGCCCGGCTTGGGCTTGGAGTTCTTGCAGATGTCCACGCACTGGTTGTGAGCCGGCTCAATCCAGCCACCGACGTAGTCGATGGCGGTCACGGCCTGAAGCAGCGAGAACGCAAGGACAGCGGACTTGGTGGCCATGGTTGAATCGAGCGAATTCAAGAGTGAGTTGAGCTCTTGAAGAGCCATCCATTACGGCGTGGGAGTCGTAGATTCGCTGCAAACGCTGTCGAGAATCTGTCGCGACGACGCCAGTGTGGGACTGCGCGCCACCTGGGGTGCTGGGTGGTGTACGTTGTCATATTTCTTATTGGCAAATTGTATTGAGCCTGAAAAAGTGCACTTGAAATACGGAAACTTCGCACCAGCGCGAGATCCGCCGCACTGGGATTTCAAACCACACGATGGACGCCAATCCAGTTGCAAGTTCTCTCAGGCTCGCATCGCTAGCAGACACTAAAGACGATTGCCGAAGCCCTCCGAGTAGTGTGTGCACAGCTGCTGATGTGCCTGAGCTTGGGTTCAAGCAGAGTAGCGTGGGATTCCGGCGTCCGACAACAGACCGCCAGCTTGAGGGAGCCTTCAAGCTAAGACGGGAATCCGCATGATTGACAACGTCGTAGGAACCCATGCCGAGGGACCATGGCTACAAGGGAGCTGGGTTCATGTAACCTGCACACAATGCATTTATCGCCCCGACAATGAATTACGCATACGTATTCGACGGACTTGTACCACCCTCAAGGAATCGGCCGTGGGACCCGCCATTGCAACTGACGACCGCAGCCAAAACTGCTTGTCTTCGGCACCTCGCTTCCTCGGCATTCGCGGCCGACTCCATGGGAAGCTTCCAGCCCAATGAAACCCCGTGGCTCTCATTTCCATGGCACAAGAAGCAAACTTCAGGACTCCAGCAGCCAGCACCAAGTACACTGAAGAATCAGTGCTGCGGGAGGGACCTGGTGTTTCCTACGGCTTCGATTGGTACCACATGACAAGACTTGGACACGTTCAAGATGCAAATGTCTACATGTAGTAAGGTAGGATTACTTCTTGCGACCGCGCTTGGACGGCGCGCCCTTCGCAGGAGCGGTCTTGCTCTTGCCCTTCTTGTCGTCGGCCGCTTTCCGCTTGTTCGAGTCCTTGGAAGGCAGCACGGTGAAAAAGCTCTCGAGCCGCTGCTGCGAGTGCGAAGTCTTGGCCTTCTTGAGCTTTTCAATGCCATTGAGGACGCGGTCGGCGTTGAAGCCGTGCTTGTCCACGAGGAAAGCACGGAGCTCGTCGACGTTAGGCTCCTTCCATTTGAAGTCGATAGTGGACACGTCCGCGACTTCGGCCTCGATGAACATGCTGCGCGCTTGCTTGTAGATCGCATCCTCGCCGAGCCAATCTTGGGGCACTGTCACCTAGCGTCGACATTAGTCCAAAGCAGCGAACGCAAGGCACGGACGCCCTTGCTTGGGTTTTTCTCGAGGTGTGCGAGGAAGTTCTCGATCGACTTGTGCTCCTTAATCGCGTTGAGTGCCTTCTTGGGACCAATGCCGAAGATCGTGTCACAGTAGTCGCAACCACACAGAATGCACAGGTCAACGAACTATGCAAGCATCGCGCAAAGCACAGCAGGGAGCGGAGGTACCTGCTCGTACGAAAGGTTCAGTTCTTGAAGCACCTTTTCGATGCGAATCTCGAGGATTGGCAGCTTGCGACTGGCTGCAATCGTAAGGCGGCGAAACAGCACGGGCGTCCCGAACGTCACCACATCCATGTCCTCCGTGCCGGCGGCAAACACCTTGCCCGCCTTGGCCAGAGCCGCACATGTGGCTTCAGCTTCGCATGGCGCGGTAATGAACGGAATACCCATTAGTCTACATGCAAACTGTTAGCCATCGTAGCACAGCAATAATGGTTCACCGACCCGAGAAGCTCTTTGCAGTCTTCGCTGTGCTGCGGTGTGGCACGGACGAGACGCTTCGTGAACTTGTCGATGTCTTCCTGGTTGCCTTCCTCCGTTGCTGCCTTCAAGCTCGCTATTCATGCTTTTGAATATGTACAGCAGTGACGAACGCCGTACCTTGAGCTTCCTGGCGGCGCTCCGTGCGCTTAGCCAACTCACCACTCTTCATCACTGGTGGTTTGCCATCAAAGACGTACACCGGCTTGACTCCGTTCTCCATGAGGCGAATCGTGCGATTAAACATGCCCTGGATATGTGATGTGACTTCACCGGCTTCATTCGTGAGTTGTGCAGCCCCGCCGCCTTCACCTGCGCTGCGCACAGCAATGAGGAACTGATACAGCGCCATGCTGGCATCGATGGCAACGCTACGCCCCGAGAGTTGCGACATCTGCATCTCCTTGACGCAACTCGGCGCCTCGTCAGTGAGGAGCTTCATGAGCCCCTTGATCCCCATCGTGAGCTTTCTGTGGACGACCCAAAACGGAAATGTTGGATTTCAGCACCCGATATCGTATCGAGTTATGGAGGTTCTGGTTTCGCGCCAAGACGAACCAAGTTGAAGTCTCATGTTCGCGCGTCAAGATGACTGTCGGTGCTGCCGCAAGGCATCGACTGCAGAGGATTCCATGCGATAGATAAGATACATGCATGCAGCAACCTTGGAGGGCGGGGAAACGCATACGCAAGTTTACCAGAACATGAAGAGTCGTCTCGAGCCTTGAAGTTGACTAAGAACGCTGTTGCTGGGAAAAACAATGGATTTGCATATTCAAATTCGACGTCGGACGCATGGAGTTATCACGATTAGCAACTATTGTATTCAAGATGTTTGCCTAGTTCCAAAAAGCCGCCCTGCACCCAACGAATTGGTCATGACGGCACGCGCTGCTGCATTCTGTGATGGTGCATTGGTCCACCGGATTCAAATCACTGAGCCGTTGCCAGAAGCTTCGTAGAAGCACACACGAAAAACTTGGCTCGATGCATGTAGCACAGTTAGTGCTTATGATTTATGCAGGAAGTATTTGTATCTGGTGCGTAAAGCGCCACACGCATGTGAAGCCTCATATGTAACCGGTCCCTCATAAATCGAAATCGTCAATTGCATGCGTCGATGATCAGGGCAACGAGCATGCTAATCGGATGGATGATTTAAGAAGGAAGGCGTGGCGATGCTTGCTTCCTGCATCGAGCTCGAGTTTGATGCAAACGCCGGCGGGAAAACTCTATGCCGGCGGCTTGACAACCTCTGAGATCGTATGTGAAAGTTATCGGGTGTGGGAGGTTTTCAACGAGTCTCAAGAGGTGTTTCATTGGTCTGGACGCCGAAGCACGATGGGCAGCACGGCGCGCGCGATCACCGTCTCGGACGTCTCGGATGAGGAAGAGTACCACGCCCGCGCCGCTTCTTCATCGGAAGAGGAGGGCGAATGTGTCGACATGTCGAATCCTAAAGCTCACGGAAAGAAGGCCCTGGGCCGCAAACCTCAACGCAAGCTCGCCGAACGCAACATGGACTCCTCCGACTCGGAGCTCTCGGACGAACCCATGCCCAAGGTTAGCCGCAACAAGGAAGAAGCGGTGGACGACCTCTCTGACTTGTCGGACGAAGACGATGAGCCTCTCCCAGAACTTCCGTCAGGTCGCCTGAAGCCAATAAACCTTGAAGTCTCCGACATCTCGGACGACGACGAGCCATTGCCTGTCGCATCAAAGCTGCCGAGTCAGCCGAGACTTCAACTTTCCAAGTGGGCGAGTCGCTTCCTTCATCCGCGGGCTGCTGCCCCTGTCATCGAGGAGCCTGAACTTGAGCCCATGAACGACTTCATCCTCTCTGACTTTACCACGCGATTCCGAGGCGCCACTGAAGTTAAGGAAAGCCAAGAAGACAACGCAGAACTTTCGGACGGCGAGCCGAGCGCTGACAACTTGCGCATCGGTCGGCCCGTCGCGTCCGTAAGCCCGCCTCGGGAGCGACCTGCTAAGAAGGCCAAGATTAGCGAAGACAAGGACTCGAAGCCCCGGCGCGCTGAGAGTCGGTACTTCCGCAAGGACCTCGCGACCAAGTGCTACAACTGCGGCGAGATCGGCCACATGTCGAATGCTTGCGTGAACGCCAGTGTCATGCGCCCTTGTTTCTTGTGCGGGTACCGCGACCACCACGCCGGCGCTTGTCCTGCCGTGCTGTGCTACCGCTGCAACCAGCCGGGCCACGAGTCTCGCGTACGTTCTTGACCCTTTCAAGTCACTGGATCGACGTTTGTGCTTCTAGAACTGTGGCAACCGGCGCGAACACCTTGACTACTGCAAGAAATGCGGCGGCGATCACTACGCGGACGTGTGCAAAGTCGGAAACGACGGACTTAAGGACATTAGCTGCATGGTGTGCTTCGAGCCTGGCCACTTGGTACAATTTCACTCGCGGCCTCGCGTTTACCGGTGTTGTAGCACTGCGTTCCGTTCCCACGCCCAACGAACCGACGCGTGTACTGCCCCAAGTGCGCAGGTGCTCACTTCATTGAGGTACCCACGCGCAAGTTGAAGCGGCTTGCTAATCGTCGCGTAGGAATGCGATGAAGACTACGATTCGCGCCGCGATTACAGCAGCAGCGCCCGTCCGTCCTACCGGCCGTCGCCCACATCATCGTACGATCGACGCAAGGACCAAACGTGCTACGAGTGCGGCGAGGTCGGTCACATCGCGGCCATGTGCCCTCTTAAGACGCGCCGTCACAAGCGGTAGACGTGGACCCATTTGCTCTCAAGCTTACGGTAATTAGGTTCGACGATGAGGACTCGGGGCCGAGCCGCAATTCCAGGGTCGGTAAAGGAAAGCCAACCAACAGCAACAACTCGAACACCAGCCACAAACGAAAACGGGACGAGGCCAATTCCATGTCGTACGCCAAGAAGTACTTTGCCCGGAGATAGAGGAACCGACTGTATAAAGAGTCCTGTATTCATTCACAAGTTTGTCGGCACCTGTCATTAGGCTCATACATCAATACGCTACTAGACAACTAAACGCAGCCGATGTCCAAACGCATTGAACATGCACTCGATAGGGGCTTCAGCACACCACAACTTCAGTTTTGACCGGCAAAGAGGCTACAAGTTCAACTGTCCCGGTTACTTTGTGCCACTGGTTAACATAATTGCGTGGCTAAAAGCATACGAAAGTGATCAGCAATGCGAAGAGTACTATGCCTTGTGCCGAGAGGGCGTTGGACGAACCGGAGACTGCCGTCGTGAGCGCGTCATCCACGTCCAAGCATGAGTCGTTTCCGGCCGGGACGATCTCGACAGGAAATTTCTCGAAGAGAACGGGCTTGGCCCCACCATTGTCGTTGAGAAAGAGGAAGGCCGAGCCGCACGTGCCCTCCGCCGTAGCGCACGGGACATTGGCAAAGCCTGCGGGGACGTCGTTGCTCGTGCACGGTGTCGTGTTGCAATAAAACGCCTGGGAACTTGCGTTCTGGCACACGTACGCGCCGTCCGAGCATGCGGCCCATGTCGTCGACGAGACCTACGAGACGCCGCATCAGCCCCGCCAGACATGCGGCAACGCACAGCATTGTTGGGGGAGCAAATGGAACCGCGGTACGCCGGCTGGCTGATGCCACACTCGTCAAAATTGACGGGGGCGACGGCCGCCGCGAGTCGAGCGCATACTTTAAACGTTTGGGGCGCGCTAAAGAAGGTGGCGCTTGTTGGCACCGATAGGTACTGGGGCGAGGACGGGTTGCAAGCTGCGCACATAACGCGGGCCAAGCTTGTCTTGGCCGGGTTGAGAGTTTCGGCACACGACGCTCCTGAGCCAAGGCTCGCAATTGCGACGCAACGCATGGCGAACGTACCGGTGTTCAGTAGCAATAGGAAGTCGGTGAGAATGGCTTGGTCGTGCGCGGGAAGGCAGCAACGGTCACCCGTAGTTTGGCAAAACACAAGAGGATATCGCGAGCTCGTCTACGTGCGGATGAAATCACCAACAGTTCGCCCAGCCGCGGCGGTACCAAGGTGGGAGTTGTGCCGGACGCAAGGCAAGTAGCTGCGCTGGCGCTGGTCAGAGACACTGCCACAGCTGCCAGTCCCGCAACCAAACACCGGGACATTGCCGTTTGGAAAGTGTGTGGCAGTTTCGACCCAAGAGAAAGTGCACATTACCATCGTCGCCGTCCTAGGGTACCCTCCCGCTCTGCACTCGCCGGGGATTTGCGAGACCAAGAAAAAAGGTTGCGTCGTGCTTAAGGAGCCCTATGAGCACTGTCACCCAAGCCAGCGACCCCCTTCGGTCACCGGAATCAGGCCATTGCACCGTTTCATGCAAAACTGTTATTGCCGGCGCGGCTACGAACCATGACGGACCAGCGACCGCAGTTCTTCACCGTGCTGCCGTCACAGCACGAGCCGCTCAAGGTCACCAACGGAACGCACCTCCCGAAGGTCGCGTCACCTTTGTACGAGCCTTCCACTTCGCTCTTTCACGAGCACGTAGGCCAACCCAAACGCGATGGTACCACCGGCGCTCAGCAAAGCAGCTCACCGCAGCCTCCATGGTGCGATTCGCCAAAAAGCCACGCGCAGCGCCACCAAAGCTCCAAGCACTGCAACGCCGAGCCACCTCAATCGTTGCCAACACGTTTCAAATCAACGACAAACGCGTGGTGCTGCCTGTGCCGAGCATGACGAGTGGAGCCCCGCAAGACCTCGACTTATTCGTGACCCCCGTACGTTGCCGCCGACGGTGTGCGCAGTGACAGTGCGTAGACGGGACAAGCACCGCCGGTGGAACGACCTATCGACGTCACGTTCCTCGAGGACTCGTTGCCCACTGCGGTGTCGACGCCCGAGCCCATCAAGGACTCAGCGCCGCCGCTCGACATTATCTCGCTCTCGCACCTATTATCGCCGCCAAAATACGCGGCGTCGTTCCTAGATGACGAGCTTGCGGCTCCGCCTCAAAAACGCCGCGGAGCCATGGAGTTGGTGGTCTCGGGTGACGATGACGAGTTAGACGAAGCTGCGCTGGTCCGTGAGCTGTTGGAGGCGGAGAGCGGGGCGCTACAAATGCCTCCGCTCTTCGGAGACGACGTAGACAAGAAACTCGTGCTGCGCGTGCTCAACAGGTCGCGGATTCTCAAGAAGTATCTTGATCCCACCACTTTGCAGCGGCAAATGAACGGGGTTCGCCGCCGAGTCTCTGTGTTTGCGCGGGAGCCCGAAGTGACGTCGGTGGTCTCGGCAACCGACGGCCCAGAGCCTGGACTCAGCACGCCCATCGACGACGACGAGCCGGACGCCTGGGAGACTGACGAGATGGATGATCTCGAGCGCATGCCGCCGGCACCCGAAAACAAGGGCGAAGCCGATGACGATGAGCGTGACCCGACGGCAGCCGCTAGTCCTAGACTGCGAACATCCACGGCGGCACGGGCTCCTGTACGTCTTGGCGGACTCGCTGAAGCTGTGGCCGACGTCATGCAAGTTGCGCCGAGCAAGCTGGCAAAAGCGCTCGAGGCGCAGACGTCGCCGAGCCGCTCCCCCTTGACGTTACCCGAGCTGACCCTTCGGGTGCGCGCCCGCTCCGTGACCACTCCACAGCGTTGCATAGGACGACGCCACGGTGGACTTGACGCCGGGGGCCGTCGCCTCCGTTTCCGAAAACATCGCCCAAAAGCAGCGCGATAAGTACGTGGCGCGCGCGACAACCGACGTCATTACGCAGCTCGATGAGCTCGACCCCTCAACGCCCCGCCGACGTCCGGAAGCGAAGAAGCAGGCAGTGCCGCTGCTAGTGGGCGGCGCGGACGTGCTCCCAGCCGCAGACGCCACCGCTACAGTCGAGGAGATGTATGAGGCAGCGCTGGCCGCCGAGCGCGCCAAGGAGTGGCGCCGAGCCACGCTGCTCGCCTGCGCGTGCATTAACACGGACAAGGAGTGGGTCGAAGCCATCTTTCTCCGCGCGCGCCTCTGCCGTCGCCTCGGGCTTTGGTGCGTGGTGTTCGCTCACCCGGCAACTACAGTCTGCGTAGGTCGCAAGCGCTAAAAGACCTAACCGCTGTGCGTCCGTCGTTGCCGGTCGCGAGGTCTCATCGAGCGCTAGGCGCTGCGGCTGTGCCCGAGCAACCACCGACTGCACTTGCAGCGGTCGCACATCCACACGATGCTACACGACTACAGCGCCGCGATCCACGACTTGACGTCGGTGCTGTCGCAGCAGCCCAACTCGGCGGAGGCCCTGCTCCTGCGTTCGCAGATCTACGCCAAGCAGAACAACATTGCGTTCGCCATCAAGGTGCTCTCTCGACGCGACTGAGGGTCATGGTTTCCAGGATCTCTCGGCGATCCTCAAGTTCGACCCCAAGAACTGGCGCGCGTACTACGAGCGCGGCCACCTGCGCCACCTGCTCATGGAAGGGCTTGCGCGCGACAAGGATGTCGACCCCGAGAGCCAAGTGTACGCGGCCGCTGTCCCCACCGGCTTGATTCCGCCGTAGGTCGTCCCCGCAACTCATGTCGCACGTGCTCGACGACTACATCAGCGCGCTGCGGTCCGGCTGCACGATCCCCGATGTCGTCGAAGCTATCGGCGACGTGTGTTTACGGCTCGTCGCGTGCTCGTGCGATGCCAAGCCACTGCTGCACACGATTCACGCGCTCGCGGGCCTTGTGGCCATGGTGGACGAGACCAACCGCAAGGCGCCGCGCGCGCAAGACCGCGCCAGGCTCAAGGAAGGTTCTGTGACACTGCTGTCGTGCCTCCTCACGCAGCGCGGGCGGCTGCAGATTCTGGTGCGCCCACCCGCCCTGTCGCCACCTCACACGCCGGCAGATTGGCGAGCATGCCAAGGCGTCCGTGGACCTCGACCGCGCCGTCGTGCTAGACTACCACTACGCGCCGGCGCACTTTTACCGCGGTGCGCTCGCGAGCCTGTACGCCCACGACGAGGGCGCTCGCAAGACTGTGGAGCAGCACTTGACGCGCAGCCTGACACTAGACCCAACGATCACAGGCGCCTACGTCGCGCGTGGCGGCGTCTACGCCGCAGACCTGCGCTACAACTCGGCGCTGCAAGACTTCAAGGCCGCCGTCACGGTTGACCCGACGCTTGACGCAATCTGGCTCGAGATCGGCATCATCTTCCTCGCACACTACCACGACTGCGCAGCGTGCGTCACCGTGTGCACCACCGCACTTGCGAACGACCGGAGCCTCGCGCGCGCGCTCTACCTGCGGGGCGAGTCCTTTGCGCGCCTCGGCAACTTGCCGGCTGCGGTGCGTCACGGGGGAAAGGCGGGCCCTCGAGTGCTGTGTAGATTCGCGACTACGTGCGCCTCGGGATCATGGACCCGACGGACCGGTTCGCGCACCTGCTGCAGGGCCGGCAGCTGCTGCAGATGGGCCACGCCCGCCCTGCGCTCTACTGCTACATGGCCTTTATGGAGCTTGCGGGCGTGGACGTCGACCGTATCTCTCGCGGCATCGCTTACCGGGTGCTGTCGCAACACGCCAAGGCTGTGCACGAGTTCAAGCTGGCCGTCGAGGTGGACCCGAGCTCGGCCAACTTGTACCTGCTTTCGGAGGCGCTGCATTCGATGGGCGACACCGAGGCGTCGCTGGAGACCATCGAGCGGGCCATCCTTGCCGACCCTTTCTGCGCCAAAAACTACCTCCGTCGGGCTCAATGTTTGCTGGGCCGCGGGGCCCTCAAGGTACTCCCGCTGCGGCTGTAGCGCCAACGGCACTGTGTAGTCTGCCATCCTCGAGTACGACCGAGCGCTAACCCTCGCGGAGAAGGCGGAGCTGCCGCGAATGCTGTACGAGCGCGCGCTCTGCCGCATGCAGCTGTTGCTCCGGTGCTGGCAGCAGGTGCGACAGTTGCAAGCCAAGACGCCCGTCGAGTGCCGTTTCGAGGGCGCCTTCCGGCCGGGCTCACCGCTGCCCGAGACGCTACCGGAGGCCGAGCTCTCGGTGCCAGCGCTGCTGGCCTACATCAAAACCGTGTACCACGACGCCCTCTCCGACTTTGCGCGCTGCCTAAAGCTCAGCAGCGCGGCACCGTTCGTCGATGCGTACATCGATCGTGCCGAGCTATTCGCACTGGGCGGCGACTACCGGCATGCGCTGGCCGACCTCGCGGCTGCTCTCGCCGTCGAGCCCGGCAATGTACGCGCCTTCATCCACCGCGGTCTCCTCGACTGCCGCTTCGCGCGCCACGCGGCCAGCATCGTGCACTTCGACCTCGTGCGGCTCCACACGGTGGCAGCCGCTCACCGCTGGCGTAGGCACTCCAGCACCACCCAACAAACGCGCTGGCCCACTACAACCGCGGCGTCGCGTACCACCACTTAGGCGTGCACGCGCAGGCTGAGGCCGACTACTCTCGTGCCCTCGCGCTCGACGAGACAAACCTCGACGCTCTCCGCAACCGCGGCATCGTCCGCTGCCACCTCACCGACTTTGCCGGCGGTAAGTGGCTTTGATGGGCGGCACCTGACGCCGGCGCAGCGCTCGGGGACTTTGAGCAGGTGCACCGCAACGCTCCGGACGATTTGGAACTCTACCTGGGCCTCGGCTACGTGTACCTCAAGCTCGGGCGGTTCACGGAGGCCATCGCTCTCTTCCGCGCATCGGCGAGCGTCAACCCGCGTAGCGTCGATGCGTTCCAGGACGCCGGCAACACGTTTCTCACGATGGCACTGTATCTTAGCCAGAGCGCCAACCCACTCAACGCGCTGCACTCGTCCGGCGCCAAGACCGACTCGTTCCGTTCGCTGCTCGCGCAGGCGCTGCACTGCTACCAGCGCGCGCTGCGCCTCGACCCCACGAGCGTCGAGTGTCGCCTCAACCTGGGCGCCCTCTTCTGCGCCCAGCGCGACATGACCAACGCGCTGCGCCAGTACGGCGCCGTGCAGGCGCTCGACCCCGCCAACCACATCTTCCACGAGGAGAGCGCGCTCATGCGCGCCGAGGCTGGTGACGACACCGCCGCGCTCGCTCACTGGAGTGCCGCCATCGCGCTCACCGTCGCGACCAACAACATCATCGAGATGGAGTTCACTATCCTCGTCAACACGCCGTACGACGCGCGCCGGTCGCCCGCCGACGGCAACATGCGTAAGGTCGTCTCATGGGCCCGCCCCGACGTGC
>JNBR01000096.1:58455-84117 GCA_002081595.1 Achlya hypogyna | reverse complement strand
TGGATCGACTGCTCGCACAAAAGGCTCTCGCCGTACAAGAGCGGCTCGCAACTCGGTGGCGCCGAGTCGAGTCGCCGGCCGCCGCTAAGTCCATCGCCGGTCTCAAGAAGAAGCTTGCTGTGCTACTCACGGAGCGCGGAAAGGTTTACGAGCGGTTGCACGAGCTCGAAAAGGCCCACCTCGAGTACCTCTACGCATCGTACTTTGATCCGCTCGCAGCTGCCGTCTACTTTCAATTGGTACGCGGCGTCGGGGAACGAAGAGCTCACACTCGGCAGGGCACGCTAGCTCTGCGACAGCGGCGGCTCGAGGCCGCGGCTACGAACCTCCACCGCGCGATTGCTTTGAACCCAAAGCTTGGCCTTGCGCAGCTGAACCTCGCGGTGGTTTTTGTCCAGCAGCAGCTCTACCCCGAGGCACTCGAGGCGCTGGACGTGGCCGGCAATCTCATGCCCGAGTGTGGCTTTGTGTGGTCGAATCGTGCGTGCGTGCTGCTCAAGGCGGGCGGCGATCGCAAAGCCGCCGTCGCGAGCCTCACCCAAGCCATGCGCTGCATGCCAACGTACGCACCGTTTTACGTGTTTCGAGGCCGTGTCCTCACCAAGCAAAAACACTTGCACGACGCCATGGTCGACTTTGCCGCCGCACTGCAAATGGGCTACTCGGCTAAACTGTGATGGGCCCCACCACCGCTCGATAGCGTTAGCTCCTGATAGCCTCGTTGAACATTACCAGTGTGAACGGCAACCTGCTGTCCTCTCGTCGTTGGGGAGAAATGCGAACGGTGTTGCGAGGGGTGTCGTATGATGCTAGGACCACCGCCATGAGCATGCACGTGGCATTGGAGTCGTGTCTGCGTGAATAGCTCGTCGGGGCCTGGCTTTGGATCGAGAGGTTGTTTGCGCTTGAGACACGGCTTCACCAGTGTTGACAAACCTTGATGCGCAGTGGCACGTGATATCGGCTGGCCGCCGGATCGACGCTTGTTTACTGAACAAACGAAGGATGCTCTCCGTCAAGACGACAACGAAGATGTGCTACTGCAGTCCGGTGGCTTCGACGACGTCGTCCTTTAAAAGGTTCTCGGGAGGATCGTCGTCCGTGATGGGATCCGAGACTTCTTGACGACTGGCGAAAGCTTGTGCTTCACTTGTTGTCCAAGTGAGCTAATGTCGATTCCAGCCAAGCGTTGTCCGCACAAGGGCCTCGTGCTTCGAGCTTCCGCGCTCGAGCGCTCGTCGCGTGGACGCCGCCCATGAGCTCAACCGCAGAAAGTCTGAAAATTTAAAAAAAGCATAATTATAACTCACTAGGCTTTGGCCTCGGCCAAAACCGCTACGTGTATTTCGTGCTCGTCCAAGTACGCCGAGACGAGGCGCGTGATCGAGTCGTAGCTCATGAAGATGACGCCTTGGCCAGGGATGACCCGGCCGAGGCGAGGGACGGTGCCGGCATAAAAACCGCGGAAGCCTTCGCGTTGCATGATATGCTTGGCGCAGTCCCATGTGTTGGCATATTTGGTGCCACCCAGCCCTTGCATCTTGGTTTTGAGCACGTCAAACGCTAGGGGAAGCCTGTATGAGCACCTTGCTGGAGGCGAATACGTACGATTGTTGCCAAACGTGCTAAAGATGCCCGCCGTCATACCACCGACCATGCTTACGCCTGCGTGCTGGGCCTCGGAGAGCTCCGAATAGACAATGCCACGGCGTTCGAGCAAGGCGGGGATGCGGGCTTTGTACTCGGCAAACCACATGAAGCGCAGGCCCTGGTTGCTTGCCTACAATGAGCCATTCAAATAAATAACTTCTGTAGCACATTGCGATAGTACCTGTTTCATGATGGTGGCAGTTAGCCCTTGGTAGAGACCCCCAATGCCTTCTTGAGCAATGATCCGACGCACACCTTGAATCATGCCGGCGTTGGCGTCGATGAGCTTCGTCTTGACTGTTTCAATGGGGGTTGTTGCGACTGTCGCTTCAATGGCACCGGCTAGCATGCCCGCGCCGAGGTTGCCCAATGCGTTCGTCGTGCCGTCCTTGCTCGCGAACTGGCGCTTGAGGTAGTCATAAGCGCCGAACCGGATGCCGGCCTTGGGAATGGAACCAATGACAACGGGTAGCAGACCGCGGTACAGCGCGCCGACGCCATCGGCGGCAACGTGGTACCGAAAGCCCGAGAACATGCTCGTATAGTGCGCCTTCATCGTGCCGAGCTGAAGATTGGTCTTGATCAACTCCATAGGCCACGTCGCGGTGGTCTCGATGCCGCCAGCGATGGCGCCCGAAAGCACGGCCACCATCGGGTTCGTCGGCTTGGATTGCGCTGCCATGTTCCGTGGATCTCGAAAAATAAGCGTTCGCTTTCCGCCACCGCTGGGATGCGCTGGCGCACCACAAGATCTTCCGCACAATTTGAATCCGCCAATCACCGCCCGCCGAACAATCGGTCGACCAATCGCAGCAAGTGATGTCGAAACACATCTCAAGGCTGTCGCATCCGCCGCGGATTGGTGGAAATGTGGCTACTTTTCTGGAAAATAAGCCAATCAGAGGCTGCCAGCTCCGAAGCCGGGTGACGAGTGAGATCTTCAAGGAACAGCTCATGAGCTCGTCAGAGGAGCTTGTGGCTGAGGACTGGAGTCGTCGGGAAGACCTAGAGGCACTGCAGCTCCTCTTGCTGGGCTTGGTCGACAGCCTCAACCGCTTCAGTACGTGTGCTGTGGATGGAAATGGGGGCGAAGGCCAGCATGTAGGCGAGGAAGCAGGTGACCGTCTTGCGTTGCTGGGCCAGAAGCTCGGCAGTCTGGAGCGCACCATGAAGTAGGACCCAGCGTTGCTTATCGCAGTAAGATGTGACTGGTACTGTAGGACAATGGAGCAAAACCAATTGAACCGGGCTACAGAAGCCACGCCATAACCAACCAGCCGACGACTCCATGCAGTTGTCTTATTGCACGTAACTCAACTAGAACTACGTTGCAACTGTGCTCTGCATGAAGCGCTTGGCACTCGCAGGTATCCGAAAGAGGCGAAAGCCCGTGCGCTCCGCCGCTGTGGGCCGGTCACGGCACTCGGCGCGTCGCCCCAGGTCGACGCGCGGGGATATTTCGACAGGTGCTTCGTCCAGAACGATATCATCGACCTCTACGAGACGCGCGAGGAGCTCCTGCTTCATGGCTTCCTCCACGGAGGCTGGAGCCTTGTCTAGTGCCGACTGGTTGCCGGCCTCGCGTCTGGGCGTCACCGTCGCTGGTGTGCGAATCGGAATGGCGTTGCCCTCCAATGGGTCAGTGCCCATGTCATGCGTTTGCTTGGGTGTCGTTTGCGGGCGAGGCGACGTGGTCGCAGAAACAGCTTTTCTAGGTGTCGTCGTCACTGGTCTCACTGCGGCCTTCGGATCATCCGCTCCTCCTGCCACCGAGACAGCGTTGGTCACTGATCTCTCCGTGGACTCGGTTGCTACTGTGGCTCCCGTCCGCGCCGTTCCTTCTCGCAAGCTCTTTGACGGCTTCTCCGTGGACTTGGTAGTAGCAACAGAACTATCGTGGACCTCCATCACTTCTTGCGAGCCCTTGGGAAGCACTTCGGTGGACTTGATAAGCGCCACTGCGTTCGTTGGCGCCACGATCCCGGCGCTGGAGCTCGTCACAGGCTTTGCTGTAGCGTTATACGTTGCTGCAGGCTCCCCGCAGAGCGCGGCCATCATTTGCTTGAGTTTCTCGAGCCGGTCGCGCACTTCATTTTGCGCCTTGTCGACGTCAGCGGGCGATAGCATCTTGGTCGGTGCGCCTGCACGTGCTCCGTGAGACGGCATCTTGATCTCGGCGAAGGTACCAGCGCGCGACGATGGTCGCGACATAAGCGGTCGACCATCTGCGGTCGACGGTCGGGTACCGCCAGCGCTCGTGGGGCGGCTCAGGGCGGGTGTGGCGGGCCGACCAGGTGTCGACGGACGCGACGCCATGTCCTGCACGAGCTTGGCTGGGTTGGGGCAGTCCCGGATCCGCTGCGGCGTCAGGTCGTCGAGAAACTGCAGCGTCGGTACGAAGTCGAGCACGTCGACGAGGTACCTACGCAGAGATGAGCCTCAGGCACGAACAGCAGATAGACGTCTCAGAGAGCGTGCACGGATTTCCTCGGAGCCATAGGTCTTCGAGCGTCGCGTACGCCTGCAGCGCGCGCAAGTCGGCAGTGCTGCGGACGCGGTTGTTTCGGATGTCAAGCGTCTCCAGCTGTCCAAGTGCAAACTGAGCGCCGTAAGTGCAAAGTTTCTACCACGGGGGCGCGATCGACAAGAACGGACACGTCGTCGATGGCGTTGCCTTGAAGATAGAGCTCTGTGAGGGCTGCTAGCACGGGCAGCGCTGTGATGTCGGAGATCCGATTGCGGTCGACGCGGAGCACCTGGACCGTGGATTAGAATCAAACGTCGTTGATCGCTGGCTACGGTGAGGCTCGTCGGGTACACGCCCCCCAGCGACGTCAGTTTGTTGCCCGCAACGTTGATTTCTTCGAGTTTCTTGAGGTTTTCGACGTTGCCGATGCTTGTGAGTTCATTGTCGCTGAGGTTGAGGTACTCGAGAGCCGCGAGTGTTTGTAGCCCCTACGCGCCTCGAGCTATGAAACTTGAGGATCCGTACGGTTGCCATGACGCCGCTGATGCGGTTGCGGCTCAAGTCCAAGTATGTGAGATGGCGGCAGGCCTTGAGATGGTCGATGCGAGCGATGCGGTTTCCGTGGAGTTGAAGCGTCTTGAGCTTGAATAGTGCAGTCAAATCCCCGGGCATCTCCTCGATGGCGTTGTCACTAAGGACAAGAATCTCGAGGTTTTGGTTGCTACAGCGCTACAATCATGTCCATTGCCGCCAGCAGTAGAACCGACCCTTTCAAACCAGAAGCCTGGGTCAGCTTGTTGTTGTACGCTTTGAGCTCGCGTAAATCCTTGGCGGTGTGTAGATTCTCGAGCACTTTAATCTCATTGAACGATACGTCAAGAGAGTAGAGCTTGGGCATCTAAAGCCGAAGCTGGTTAGGCACCTCCTAGTCCTTGCCAAGCTACCCCCGAGAGGTCGCCAAGCCGCTCGAGTCCGCGGTGGTGGGCGTCGACGGCGTACTTGCTCGAATTGTCTTCGGTCACGAGGATCCGCTACGCACCCCAGTTGGATGAGCTCAAGACCCAGGGGCATATCGACACCAGCGCCTCCATGTCGAGCACGCGCAGCTGGGCCGCCATCGGGTGTCCGTTTCAACCCGAAACCGATTTTGCCCTCCCGACCTAATTTGAGGCACTTCTAAGGCTAATTGCACCACACCCAAAATATCGAACCGCCAACACACGTCAGAATTTCGATGAAATCTCGTCGCTACTTTGTATTGAGTCGCCAGTCGACGAATCACCTGGTCCCCTCGGCGCGTACAGTGGAGGCGTGTTTCCATGCAGCTTTTGTCGTTGCCACGTCATGGCAAGTTGCGTGCAGGTAGTCATGGGCGTTACCTTCGCTCGCGTTCACTTCCGGATGCTGCTGGCTTCAAAGTTTGAACTGGCCCTCTGCTGTGGTGCCTCGTGGGTTCCGATCCCCCGGCAGCCGCATCCTCCACAACCGCGCCTGCCGCACTCACGCATAGCACCGCTGCTTCGCTGTGCTCGATCGCCCGGGGGGTCGACTGCGCCCAAAGCCTTGCCAGTAGCACCCCTCTCGGTTCCAAATCCGGATAACGAACGGAATGCTACCGCACAATTCGGGATCCGCGGCCGCGCGATGCGGCGCGTGGGGTGAAGCGGGTGCCTCGAGGTTGCGGACGCGGAGGGGGCGAGCGCAGAGGTCGCGGACGCGGAGGGGTCCGGGCCGCGGTCGTGGAAGCGGCGGCGATGGGGGCGGGTGGTGCCGGTTGGTATCCGGATATCGAAGTTTGAAAGTTTGAAAAAAGGCTCCAAAGGGGGTAGGGCCGGGGCCTTGAAGAACAGGCTTGGGGGGGTTGTATTTGGTGTTTGTATAGGGGCAGTCAACCATTGGCTAACTCAACGCGAAGGTCTCATTCGTCCGTTTTCTTTGTCGAGCGCAAGTCAAATCGCCAATCCGAGAACTCTGCAGTGCCAGGTACGGCCTTTATTGGCTGACGAGGCAGCCAATGGCCGGAATTGAATCCCGCGGTGATAGCCATGGAAGCCCAAGCCACCGCCACGTACGACCCCGCGCAGCTCGCGCTCTACCAGCAGCAGCAGCAGCAGTACCTGCAGATGGTACGTCGCCCATCCCGCGCCGGCCCCTCACGTGCGGCCGACCTGGCCACCTGCGGAACCCATAGATGGTACGAAGCGTAACGCGCCGATGCGGGGTATTGATGGCGTCTCTGTAGCAACAACAACCCAACAACGAACAAGTGCGCTCGATGTATGGCAGTGGTCTCATGATCATGCCCCCCACGTATATGGTACCTTGCGCCTCGTGGAGGGACCTCACGACCGAACGGTAGCAAATGCAGTCGCACCCAATGTTTTCGCGGATGCCCTTGCCGGGCGGTGGCGAAATGGTCGAGGAAGAACCCGTGTATGTCAACGCCAAGCAGTATCATCGTATCATGGTCCGGCGCCAGCAACGGGCAAAGCTCGAGGCCAAGCTTGGGAACGCCCGCCAGCGCAAAGCCTTCCTGCATGCGTCGCGTCACAAGCACGCGATGCGGCGACCGCGTGGCCCTGGAGGGCGCTTCCTCACGAAGGAAGAGATTGCAGCTTTGGACCGCGAAGAGGCTGCAGCAGCAGCGCAGAGCGCGCTCGACGGCAAGGAAAAGCTGGTTTGAGCCGCTTTTTAGTACTAGGATTAGCAGTAGTAGTTTCGCAGACACCCCTTTATATAAGTCTTATATGTTCTTTACAACCGCGCCGACTTGGTCACGAGGGCCATGTCGGCAGCACGCACGAAGAGAACATGGCAGAGCGCGAGGGCCCGGATCGTGTACCGCACGGGCTCGCGGCCGCGGATCTCGGCCTCGCCAAAGACGCTGCCCTGCTCCAGCACACACGCCGGCGCCGTCTCGACGTGGACCCGCCCCTTGCTACGTATATGATGTCACAGTGCGATTTCTATGGAAAAGATACCAGAGAAAGTAGACGGCGTGGGGCAGCTGGCCACGGCTCATGATGACCTGTCCCTTGGTGTACTGCTTGGCAAGGATCAGAATCGACGGCCCGCCCGCGGCAGCAAGCGCCCGGATCTCTGTGAACGGTGGGCGGCCGTCCCAGCGACGCGCGTACCTGCGAAGATCGGGTGCGGCGCTGGCCACAGGATGGGCACGAGGGACGCCGCGAGGGCGACCGTCGAGTTGCGTTTGTACGACATGGAGGTGTCGTCAACGCTCTGGATCGAGTATTTGTAGTTGATCATGAGCCCGTACGCGTGCTGAAAGCCTGCGTCCGAGTCGTCCGCGGCAAAGTTGAGCCGCTCTACTTGCGCGCCGTTGCGCAGGTGGAAGTTGGCGACGGGGTCGACGATGCGCAGGCTCGAGGCGGCGTCGTCGGCCTCCCCCACGGGGCACGCCTCGCGCTCGAAGAGGATGTAGTTGAGGCAGAGCCGCGTGAGTACGTCGCGCGCCAGCTCTTCCTACATGCGCGTGAGCGGCGGCACAAGACAGCGATCGGACGAAGAGGGCGGCGTGGGGCTTGGTGCGCCACTCGTTCGCATCGAGCGTCTTGCGCAGCCACTTCGAGGCCGCGAGCGCGCTGACGCCGAAGACCTCCTGCAGCACCTGCAGGTTCTCGCTTGTGAACCACGCGAGCTGGTGGTTCTGCGCCACGGGGTTGGCCGTCACCTGGTGCCCCACCCAGGCGCGGAACGACGGCACGGGCGACAGCGTCGCGAACGTGTGCACGCTCGGGTGCTCTCTGGCGAGGCGCGTGATGGCCAAGAAGAGTAGGTGACTGCCGAGGTTGAGGCCTCGGAGCCCCAAGTGCGTGTTGGAGATCGAGTAGAAGATGGCGTGCGTCGGCTGCGTGACTGGCGGCCCCGTTGCCGGCGCGAGGATGGCGCCGATGTTGCCCGTGAGCTCTCTACGGGCGGTGGGGACACCGGAGGGAAGTCGCGACGTACGTGGTGACGAATGTCTCGAGGAAGACGAGCGGCTGGTGCGGCAGGTTGGAGTGGAACATGCCGAAGCAGCGGCGATTGGGGCCCGCGAGGCGCTGCGCGAGGTCGGCCCAGTCTCGCATGCGGTGCACGCGTTCTTTCTGTAGTACGACGGCGATGGTCTCGGCGTTCTCGTCCGTCAGATCGATGCTGCGGAAGTGCACGCCGGACTGCGTCGCAAAGAGGTCGCGCAGGAGAATGTCGAGGTACATGAGTGCCGTGACTTCATGCGTCGGTAGAATCCGGTGATACTTCTTCAGCACCAGAGAGAGGTCCGAGCGCAGTTGGAGCAAGAAGGCGTAGCCATTTGGAACAGAACCAAGGAGGATACAGAAATGCTCCGGAACGGGTACAAGCCCGTGTTTCACGTGCTTGTACGTATCTAGGTCCGTTGGTGGGTTGAAGCCGAGTGCGGCAGCGAGTACTTGGAACACAAGGTGCGCCCGTAGAAGCGACGGCAGCGACCGCACGAGCAGCGACATATCCTGGCTACCAAGGTCGACGGCAAGTGCGAGGAGCATATCCAGCTTCTGTTCATCTGTGAAGGCACTGTAGGCCGCGATTACGCTCGCCGCAAAGTCGCGCCGCCGTTTGTACTCCCACACGAAGCCCGCGTCGTGGTGCTGGTCCGTGTCCGCGACGGCGGCCTCTACCTCGGCAACGAACGCAGCGCGATCGAACGGCATCTTAGTCTTGGTGGTAGACGCGGGCGCTAGCTTGCGGTGCTGTTGGAACCACTCGGGCCCTAGGACAACCATCGTGCTGCAGCTTGGATCGCCACGTTCCTGCGGCAGAGCTTGTAACAAAGATCATACTAATATCAAGTTTATTCATGTATTAAAAAAAGAATGAAAAACCTGTAGTGCAAAAACGTTTAAACTGATGCGTAAACAAGGTTGAAGCGTTTTATTTGCGAATGTTGCATTCAAGATGCTTCCTGGGGCGGAAGATCAGCTTCCTGATGATGTGCTCACCGCGGCGAGGAAATTTGGGAATCATAGCGCCGCTTGGTCAAATGCATGAATCGCTGTGAAGGCGGAAAAACCAAAAATGCTGCCCACGGCAATGATAGTTGTGTTTAATCATGCTTTTTCTCCTTTCGACAAACCGGTAAAACTACCATCCGGATACAGCATTGCGAGAGGTCCCATTTGCCGTGGACCCGACGAGCACCGATGGCCGAGCGCTCGACGATTCACTTTGGCGCAGTCTCTGCGGAC
Organism: Achlya hypogyna; assembly: GCA_002081595.1. NCBI lineage: Eukaryota > Oomycota > Saprolegniomycetes > Saprolegniales > Achlyaceae > Achlya > Achlya hypogyna. Next base: position 74,775 of record JNBR01000096.1, on the reverse strand, counting down.
AATGTGCTGGGGTCCGTCTCCAACTCTGTGCAGGCGGGTATCCGCGCGGGCAACATCAACACGGGCGGTGGCGAGAAGGAGGTGCTGGAGCTCTCGGTAACTAGTCGAATGGCCCAGGAGAAGCACGCAGAGCGGCTTCAACGCATGGAAACAGAGCGACGCGCCCGCAACATTCAAGTACCAACACGCGTTGAGGAAGTGATGCAGCAGCTTCGTCATCTTGGTGAACCCATCACGCTCTTCGGTGAAAAGCCCGAAGATCGCCGAGCACGTCTGCGAGGCCTTCTTGGCGCACTGCAGCTCGCGGGCGCCATGGACACGATCGCCGCGACACAGGCCAAGGCTAAGGCAAGTGAGCAAGTTGGCTACGAAAAGGAAAAGAAGGTCGTTCAAGAGGACCAGCTCTTTTATATCCAGCCCAAGACAAACGATCTCAAGATTGCTCGTCACGCCATGTTCAAGCACTCGCTTAGCGCCACAAGCACGCGTTTGCAGAGCGAGCGGCAGCAAATGGAAGGCACCGTCTTCGAGGCCGACAAGCATGCCGCAGCTTTGTACCGTGAGGCTCAGCAGACGTCGCTGAACGCGAGTCAGCTTGCGGACGTCCGGCCACTGTCGCACGTGCGCTTCTCGCCGGACGCCTCACTCTTGGCAACCGGCTCATGGAGCTCCAGCGTTAAGATCTGGAACAGCGCGACGTGCGAACATGTGCACACGTTCTCGGGGCACACAGACCGCATCACAGGGCTGGCGTGGCATCCGCGCTCCACGACCGCGGCGCCGATTCTCGCCAGCGGCTCGGCGGACGGCACCGCTAAGATCTGGAAGGGCACGGCGCCAGAGCCGTCTATGACGCTCAAAGGCCACCAGAACCGGTACCAGGCGAGGCTGTGGACCGTGCTCATATGCGTGTAGACTTGGGCAAATCGCGTTCCATCCGCTTGGCACGTACCTCGCGACGACGAGCTTTGACCACTCGTGGCGGCTCTGGGACATTGAACGGGGCACGGAACTGCTCTTCCAAGAGGGCCACTACCGCGAGGTGTACGCCATCGCATGCCAGCCCGACGGCGCACTCATGGCCACAGGCGACCTCAACGGCCTCGGTCGCGTCTGGGACGTGCGCTCGGGCAAAGCTATTTTGCCTCTGCAAGGCCACGCCAAACAGATTGTGACAATGAGTTGGCACCCAAACAGCCACGTGCTCGCTACTGGTAGTGACGACCACACGATCCGCGTATGGGATTTGCGCAAGCGCCAGTGTGCCTACGTCGTGCCAGCCCACGACGCCATGGTCTCTACAGTTGTCTACTCGTCGTCGGGCGAAGTACTCGCATCCGCGTCGTTTGACGGCGGCCTCAAGCTCTGGCGTGCACGTAACTGGACCTGCCTCAACGTGCTCAAGGGCCACGACGGCAAGGTCATGTCGCTTGACATGGCGCCCGACGAGAAGCACTTTGTCAGCGCGGGCTGGGACCGAACTTTCAAGACGTGGGCGCCCATGAACGAATGCTAATCCAACGATGATCCACGTTCGTTTCTGCTTTGGGATCTGAAATGGCACGGCGCAAGGCCATTGGTCAAAATAAATTCGACAGTTGATTGGTCGATGACAAATTATCGTCGGGGACCAACTATTTCTTGAGCAAGATGGCGAGCTCGGAGGATCGCCGCGAGGATGGGCGCCTGGTGCAAGAGATCCGTCCGCTCGCGTGTGAGCAGGGGCTGCTCAACCGCGCTGACGGCTCCAGTCGCTTCAACCATGGTACGACCTCCGTCCTGGCTTCCGTGTCGGGCCCTGCGGCCGCCAAGCTGCGTCGGCAGGAGAAGATGCACTGCGCGACTCTCGAGGTCGTCTTCAAGCCCGAGAAGGGCGCGGCCTCGGCACGCGACAAGGAATACGAGATGATCTTGCGCCAGACGTTTGAGCCCATCATTCTGCTCGAGAACTTTCCCCGCGCCGTCATTAGCGTGACGGTCCAAGTCGTCGAGGACGACGGCGCGCTTCTCGCCGTCGCTATCAATGCAGTCAACTTGGCGCTCCTCGATGCTGGAGTGCCAATGCGCGGCATCGTCGGTGCCATCACTTGCACCATCCTCGAGGACGGTCAGCTTTGCTTGGACCCGTCTCTCTCGGAAGGCGAGGTAGGTCAGGTCATCCGTTGTTGTGATGTCTCAGGCGCGCGTAGGCCGCCGCTGCCACAGTCACGACGGCGTCGTGCGGCAACAGCGACGGAGTCTTGACGTCCATGACGTCCGGTGTTCTTACGGAAGCCCAGTACTTTGCTTGCTCGGAGATCTGCCGGCGGTACCTCTTCAGTTTTGTGTTTGCCATTGCCTTATGCATCGGTTGTAGAGGTATCGACAGCGTCCTGGCCTTCGTTCGCATTGCCCAAGAAACCAAGTTCCAGAAAGCGTAAAGCCAAAAAGTCCGTGCATTTCCCTTCTCTGTCGTCGATCTGTTGCAGCCTTCCTCGTTGCTGATAGCAATATCTCGCGCCCGCACGACGGAAACCTGCATTGTTCACACGCGCGCTGTTTAATCGCGTCGAAAAGCACTGCGTCGTCCCACTTCAGTTGTGCAGAACACGATTGGAATTCGTAAGCTCGTTGATCGAGGCCATCCCAGACAGCTGGGTCGATGCGTTCATTGCAGTATTGAGAAAGCATCGAGGAAGCCGGCGCCGCCTGCGGAGGCTACTGACGTAGTGCGAAAGCGTCGAGGAAGTCCGTGCGGCCTGCGGAGGTTAGTGATGTTGCCGACACTGCTGCGTCGCTCGTCGCCAAGGCTTGGACTTGTCAGATCGGGCGGTTAATTGAAAAAGCCGGACCAAACCCGGTGGCAGGCCGGATCCGCGCAGGAGCCAATCGCAGCGGGGGGATTTTCGTTGTTGGGCCATGGAACCGGGGACGACCAAGCCCAAAGGCGGGCGACCGCGCGACGGCGTCTGGGCAGACTTCGACGAAAGTCAATCCAAGCCCCGCGCGTGCGTGTGCACGTGGTGCCGCTTGGAGATGAAGTCGGAGCCGAAGCGCATGATTCACCATCTCGCACAGAAATGCAAGCAAATCGACTTGGCCGTCCGGAACAAGTACCTCCTGCGCTGGAACGAAATGAGTACGACGACACACGAAGACGACACCGGCCTCCCGCGCAAGATGCAAAAGACGTCGCACAAGAAGCGCAAGATTCTCATCGCTGGTGGGGGGTTTAACACTGTCTTCATCAAGTACATGGCTGCGCTCACGGGGAAGCCGCGCCCGCGCATTTGCTACCTGCCGACGGCTGCCGGTGACCAAGAATCCAGTATCATCAAGTTTTACGAACACTGCGCGTCACTCAACGTCGAGCCCTTTGTGCAGCTGAGCTTCATCTCGAGCTCCAAGCAAATTCTCGACTGGGACGAGATGCTGCTCTCCATGGACGCGATCGTGTGTTCTGGCGGCAACACGGTCAACCAACAGGCCATCTGGAAGGCGCACGGCATCGACGACGTCCTCAAGCAGGCGTGGGACAAGGGGATCATCCTTGGCGGCGCTAGCGCCGGCGGTCTCTGCTGGTTCGAAGAGGGTACGACAGACTCGCGTCCCAAGCGCCTCTCAACCGTCAAGTGCCTCGGTTTCCTGCCCGGCAGCCACTGCCCTCACTACGACGTCGAGCCCGAGCGGCGACCGCTCTACCAAAAGCTCATCTCGACGGGCGAGCTCAAGCCCGGCTACGCGTGCGACAACGACGCCGGCATCTACTTCGAGGACACGGAGGCCGTCCGCGCCGTGACGGCCCGCGCCGACGCCAAGGTCTACTACGTGAGCATGGTCGGCGGCCAGATTCAAGAGCAGCAGATTCCGACGCACTCGATCAATCTCGACTCGAGCTGTACAATCTAACGTCATTGAATACACTGCGTTTCTTCCGTGCGCGAGAGAGCGGCCATCGCGACAGGCCAGCCGAGAACTGCGAGCTGGCCCGCATTGTACGACTGCCGCAATGGACCACTCGCGCCCGATGCTGCAGCCCGACTTTCTCGACGACGACCTCTGGACGATCCTCGACGACCACGCCCCCGGTACGCCTCGTCCCAGCGCCACTCGAGAACTCTCATAGGCGCGCGTCCGGCCGCAGACATGGCCAAGGATGAGCCCTCGCTGTGGCCCCCGGCGCCCGCAGAAGCCCCGCCCTCGTTCCTGACGACGCTTCCCTCGTTGTCTGCTACGAGCTGTGGCGACGCTCACTCGGCGATAGGGCACCGACGGCCGGCGTGGGACCGCTCTCGTTGCCGATCCACCCCACAGGCGGCAGTAGGAACCCTCGGCGTCGCGCGCTCACAGTGTGTAGGCCTCTCAAAGCCTGTGTTCCGACACGACGGGCTGCTCGTCGTGGGCTCGGAGGCGAGCGCGGCGGACGCAGCTGGCACTCAGCACGGGCTCTTCGTCACCAACTTTCGAGCGCCCGACAGCAGCTTCCTCGCGCTGCCGCAGGTGCGTTGCAGGCCGCGGGCGGCGCTCATGGCGGCGCCAGGCTGTGCGCGACCTGCAGTGGGTCCAGTCTCATGCCGTGGCGCTCGCAGTCGGCAAGGACATCCAGCTGCTGCGCGTCGGCCACGAAGCTGCTGACTGCCAGCTACAAGGTGCGCGCATTCTCGAGTGTGGCCGACAGCCCCGGGTAGCGCCCATCACCATGACGCACTCGGACCTGATCCGAGAGCTGGCCGTGTCGCCCTTGGAGCCGCGCCACGTGCTCTCCGGCGGTGCCTCGCCAAAGGAGAGCGCGGCTAATGCCTGCCTGTAGGCTTTGACGAGACAGTGTGCATGACGGACGTCGAGGTTGGCGACGTGCTGCTCAAGTTCGACGCGCGGGACGTCGTGAGCAGTCTGCGCTGGGTGCCAGACGGCGGTGGGTCGCCTCTGCCGAGGGGAGCTGACGGCGCGCAGGCCACCAGCACCACGTGAGCTGGACCACCGATGGCGGCGCCTTCAGCATCGCCGACACCCGGATCAAGTCGGCGGCGGGCCAGCTCCACTTGCCGTCGCCGTCGCTGCTCGTACGTGCGTCATCAGCGGGCAGACTAATGACGCGCCGGGCCAGCGCTTCGACGTCACTGGCGGGCTCTTTTCGCACGAGTTCACCTCGGCGCACCACGTGGTTCTGGCGTACGAGCACGGGTACCTGGCCTTCCTTGACACGCGCATGCTGCCGCGCCCGAGCGCGTGGTACGTCTGCACGCGCAGCGGGAGCTGACTGCCACGTAGCCACATGCTTTGCAAGGCGCCACTGGCTACGCTGGGCGAGGTCCGCCGCTCGCTCTGTAGTGACTTTGCACTCTTCGGTTACGGCGGCTTTGTGGTCGCAGACCTCTCACAGACGACTACGCCCGAGGCCCGCTGCGTCGTGTGCGTGGTGTCGTCAGGGGCGACGCCGACTTTGCGTAGGGAGTTTGCGCCCGTGGGCATGGACCAGCGCAAGACTAGCGGAGACTTCGCTGTCGACAACGTCAATCTCCTCGCCGTGAGTGACAGGTAGAGCCCCGCGCCACACTCAAAGACTAACACACTGCAGTGCGGGCATCGTTGCCATCTACGACATGCAGACGCTGCGCAGCCACGACACATTCTCGTTATAGCTTAATCGAGCACCGCGCGAAGGAGGCTGCTCACGGAGCCGCCCGTGTCGTCGTTGGCAAACAACGTTGTATGCACAGTGGCGAAACGCTGCAGCTCCTTGGTGTGGGCATCGTTGGCCGCGGTGGCGGTGGCTAGAAGGGCGCGTGAGCTTAGTCGACCGCCGAGACCCACCGTTCTGGAAGGCGGCCATGACGCATCCCTCAACGACGGCGTGAAACCATTCGGGCTCCTGTGGGCGAGTGAGGTGACATCAGGGGGCCGCGCGCGTACCGTGATGCGGCTTGTAGTCTTGCGGCCGAGATGCGATGTCCCGACGAAGAGCTTGAGCGTCGGGGCTTGCAGCGTCTAGGACGATGCTGAGAGGCGCCATCGCGGAGGGAGTACTTGGAGGAAGAGCTGGCGCGTGCTGCGCGAGAGGTCGGCGAGGCGGCTGAGCAGGCGCTGGAGGCAGTTCTCGAGCTGGTCCGTGACAAGCAGCAGCATCTCGAGCAGGCGCACAACTGCGACGCACGTCTCGCGGCCGTCGTCGGAGGCGTCGCCAGGGCAGTCGCCGTCGTACACACGCCGCCAGAGCTGAAACATCAAGTCGATGGCCACGAGGATGCCCTGGTTGGCGACACGACCGCCCTTCCCTCGCGGCGCTTTGCCGCCGGTGTGAAGGAGCGCGTGGAGGCGCGAGTGCTGCACCCACTCGCGGTTCGTGGCCGCGAAGCGCGACTCGCACAGAAGCAAGTCGCGCCGGAGCATGTACACGAAGAATTGAAGCACGAGGATGGTCCTACGTGCAGCGTCAGCGGCAAGGGGTACGCAGGCAGCCGACCGCTCCCATTGATCGTCCATGCGCCGCGTCGCCGTCGTCTGCGGGGCCATGAGCGCTATGCGGGCAGCAGGTGTACCTCGAGGAGTGTCGCCAATATCTTCCAGTGGTCGGGGTACTCGAGCGATACCTTGCAGAGCGACGCTTGGTCGTACACGAAGGTGAGTGATGCGCAAATGGCGACTGTGCGCTCGTAGCTCGGGATGCCGTCCTCTATAGTCTCGAGGCATTGCGAGAAGGTCATGGCCGTCGGGTACTCCTTGCCGAGGGCCACGAGACTGCGAAGGGCAGCATGGGCAACTTCAGGGTTGTTGGTCTTGAGTGATGTGTTGAGATCGAACACCTATGTATTGAGTGAGCTCCTGGTGTGGTCCCATTGCGAACGAGCGAGTTGTTCATGCGCGACTTGACCGTGGATGACGGTGTGAACGGCTTTTGATTGTTCTCCGCGCGAGGTCGCTGTGGGGTCACCACGCAAACGTCGTCGTCATCCTCAAGGTCGATGACATCGTCGCCGCCGACTGGCGTGTGGGACTTGAAGCACTTGGCCGGAGGGGTCGCTGTGAGCAGGTCAATGACGCTTGACGTCAGCTCCGTGGATGATGGGAAGTGCGCGACGCCTGACTCGTCCTGCGACGAGCGCGGAGAGAAGAAGGCTGAGATGGACGTCTGGCCCCCCATCCCGGTGAGGCTCTTGCGCTTCCGCCCCGACATCGCGGCGATACTATAAGATTTGGGAGGTCCTCCCCAAGCAAATGAAGCTTTGCATTTGCAGGTCACTGAACCACCCGCGCCTCCTCAGCATGGCCGACTACTTCAATGCGCTGGCTGCGAGCGAGCATAACCCCGTCAAAACGCGCTCCGTCGGGGCTATGGACGCCACCAGCGGCCTCACGACCGTGCTCCAGCAGCGTGGAAAGACGCTGTTCCACTTGGGCTTCCATGCCCAACAGCGACTGCATCTCTACCCTGAGGAGGCCTGGTGCCTGGCACATCGAGGCGTACTTGACCTCTCGCTTCAAGATGACCGGACCAAGCTTCTCAGTCTTCGCGATGTGTGCGATCTCGTGGACGAACATGTACCTCGTCCATGCAGGGAGGCATATTGCTTTCTTCGCGACCACAAGTTCTTCCCCCGGCGCCATAAGGGAGTTGCACCACAAGTCTCGGCTGCAGATGTCGTGCACGTAGCATTTGACGTCTTTGGCAACAAGAAGACGTTGGCGCCTCTCTTTCGCGTTGTCGTCTTCGAATGGGATGTGCCGATGCCACATGCGAGTGTTCTCGCGGATGCCATAGACGAGATCCCGCTCAAGGTGCTCGTCGTAGACGCCGAGGGCGGTGTCTTAAGCTTTGAAGTCGGCGATCGCGACCGCATTTATTAATAAGTTATGGTTGGACATACACGGACAAAAAAGGATGGTCACCTTAAGTGTCCTTGTTGAAGTAGGTCGCCAGGAAAGTCTGTGGGTCCAGGATGAACTCGTCCGATGGGGCCTCGTCTTCGAATAGGATGAGGTCCGTCGGGTCGTTGCCAAAGTCGAAGGAGGCGTCACAATGGTAGATGGGAAGGAACTGGTTCTTCTTCACAGCTACCGGCGACGACACCGGCGAGCCTTCTGGCAGCGTCTCGTCCTTCATGCTAGCCTCCGACGTCGACGACGATGAGAACCAATCTTCGTCCGTGCCCGGGAGCATGTCGCTGTCCACAGGGGAGAGTCGTTCATGATTGTTGTCGTACGGAACTTTGTTCTCCTCGGGAAAGTCAACAACCATTGGCGCTTCGAAAGCCACCATGCCACGGGAGACGGACATCGGTCGACGCGGAGGTAGCGCAGAAGAGGGGTTGACGGCAACACTGATGTCAACGCTCACGTTGCGCGTGCGCATCGGCGACGATTCTGCTGCTTGGGGACGCAGATACGTCGACTTCAAGCCATCCATGTGCATCGTACTGAGTTTGACATCAGAGTCCTTGCGGTCCCGCAGAATCTTGCGCGAGTATTGACTCTCCTCAAAGCTGTACTTGCGCTTCTTCAGACTGCCGAGGCTTGAGGACGACTTGCGGTTGTGATCGTGATCGTATGCCGAGGCGTAATCACGCTCCTTCCCCTTCGCTTCCTCCTTGGCAAGCTTCTGGTAGTACTTTTGCGCATGGGTACGGATTTGCACAACACTGCGCGTCTTGATGAGGGTGGCGATCTTTTTCCACGCGCGGTATGGGAAGCACTCGAGACCCTTGAGGAAAAGCTTGTGCTCGGCATCCGTCCAGCGGCCCGTATTGGGCTTGCAATCGCGGGGAATGTCCGTATCACTGTCGCCATCGTCATCGGGGGACGATTCACCCGAAAACGATCCATTAAAGGCAGCGGACTCGGCCGCCTCTCTTCGCGCGTGGCCGTGGCCCATGCCGGGCGACGTCGGCGAGCTCACCTCGAGACGCTCCGCCTTAAGCCGTTCGAGCGGCAGCATGACCGGCGCCGCTATGGAGAGGTCCTTGCGCTCGTCCTTCACGGGGATCGATGGAGACGAGTTCATGATGGGGTTAATGCCAATGTTTCCTCGAGCGGGATGGATCGATTGTGACGGACCGTCGGCGCTCACCCAGGGGTCGTTTCACGAAGTGATGGGCTGGTATTTTATTTCGACACTTGGGTTTTGTATTGGCTTGAAAAAAGGGAGACCGAATTCCATATTTCAAAAAGATGGAATGATTCAAGCGGAATGCCGATCTGTGATTGGCTGCCGCACTGCTTCAATCGCACATGTGATTGGGCCAGTGCGTGAAACGGTTGGAAGCGCAATGGCGTTCCGCACATCAAATACAAACCCCAAGTGCCACGGCAAGATTGAGTGTCGCTCGTGCTTTTTAAAATGCATTCAATTAAAAGAAACGCCATAGAAAGGACAAGTCGCCGATGATTATTAATTGCACGCACCAGAAAGGCGACAAAAAAGTTTCGAACCTTCGGCGAATCTCGGGCGGCCCAGGCAGTTATGGCGGCGCTGCAGCGCGTGGCCATGACCGTCGGAGCAGCCAGCGATCGTTCTCGACGCCCGAGAGGTCGTGGCCGCCCCTTCCGCGACGGCGCTGGCCGGTCGCCCGACCAGGTCGATCGCCAGCCGGCAGCTGGCTACTGCGATGATACTGGGGTCGGGAGGAAGAGAACCACGCATGACTGGAAAGCCAAATATCGAACGCGCCACATAATATAATGGAATTTGGGGTGATCGGACTGGAAGTTTGTAAAGCCAATTGAACACTGAATTTTATTTGAGGCGAGAAGCGGCTTCGAAATTTGGGGTTCATTGCTGGGGCTCGATTTGGGCAATGTCCCAAGGGCCTTGGATCTCGCTGGAGGACATGAACGACGGCGACCAAGGAGAGCAACGTACTTCTTGTACTCTTGCGCATGCATGAGCCAGAGAGGGCATACGAAGGTGATGAAGCCCGCTGTGATGAAGACGACCACCGAGATGAGCGGTGAGATGGGCCACATGAGAAGCAACGCCGTGCCGAACAGCACGATCGCCAGCGATAGATGCATGTTCTCGGAGGCTTTCTACTCGGGGTTCGGCATTCTGTGCCAATGCCAAGCATTACCTTGATGTTGTGCTGAACGATGGGGCAGATGGCGAACACTTCGATGGCGAACAGCACGAACGAGAACACTTGCTCGTTCGAGTGGAGCAGAGACGCCAGCAACACGGACGTAAAGATAGCAGCATTGAGGGAGATCGTTCCGGCGTACCTACAAGCCGGATGAAGATCATGTGGTACTGGAAGCCGACTTGAAGGTCGTGCCATTGATATAAGTGTAGTCGTGTGAAATGAGATGGATGCCAGTGAGCGAGATCGAGAGCGCCCAGATCGTGTCGGCTGCATACGACTCGGTGAGCGTGCGCAACACAGGAGAAAGAATCGACAGCGTCGCTGTGAAGAGGAGGCACTCCTTTGTGCCCTGGAGGAGATCTGCATGCTACATGAGATCGATGACAACTCATCTGCTTACCAATCTCCGTGTCAGCACAGGAGCGTAGCGCCGCGTAGCCCATGAACGCCACAACGACATCAATCCCGGCAAGGAGATGCCATGACCAGACACCCTTGCTTGAGTTGACAAAAATAGACTAATTGCATCCCATGAGCCACGATCCCCCGCTGTCGACCGTACGAAGAAGATGAGGACGAGGCTCATCTGCTGCGTAAGCGCAGCAGACGATTTGGTCATTCCCCAGTAGTCGTACTCGCGGACATTTTCTACCTCGCCACTGTGGGCGGTGGCCGTGGGGCGGGCGTACCGTTTGTGCGGAGCTGTTCCAGGAAGGAGGAGTCGACATACCAGTCTTCATACGGCTGTTCTTCCCAGAGGATCTTCCGCCATACCTATGCAGCATCACAATGCAGTCGTTTCCAGCGCCAGTACCTTCTTTCCACCCGTGCCTGCTCGGCCGCAGACATGGCACTCGTCCTTGCGGTCCGGTCGCCTTGACGCCATCTTGATCTCACATATTCATCGCCCAATCAGAACTCAGCGATGGAATTGGCCAATGGCATCGCAGCAACGCAAAACTCGAATCTTGAGCAAGGATTGCCGCCGCGAGTGCGCCAGCTTCTTCGCGTCCGCTGCCCGTTCCGAAGGGCCAACAAGAGCAGTCGAGGGCCGAGGGCTGGATAATTTCGAAGGTAACCACGCACCACGATTGCATGGGCTCCCAAAATGGCCAAGGCGGATTTGATGGTGACGGCACTGGCGGCGCTTGACAATTTCCTCCTACCCGCTGCGTTGGAGCCGCAGGGCCCAATGCTCGACACGGTCAAGGAGGCGCACGACTTCAGCATGACCTACGGGACGTCGTGCACTTCCTCGAGACCAATATTCGGAGCAAGGCTGCATCGCGACGCTCGACGATCCTCACGAACCCGAGACTAATCTTCTATGAGAGGATGCTGTGGAAGGGTGCGCTGAAGGCAATCACAGAGCGCAGGTCTAACCACAAGTCAGTGCTGTATCTCCTTTGTCAATTGCGTCTACAAACGAATTGCTTGATGGAGCTATGTGCAAGTTGGAGAGGCAAAGTAGTGAGTGACACCGAGACGCCACCCCATCAAAGCGCTTTTGACCATTTCAAAGGCTGATAGCCAAAGGAAATGAACTCGAGCACAACACCACACCGCTCAAGCAACACCCAACCGCCCATAAGTCGTGCACTGTAAACGTCACGACACAGAAGTAGACACACCAGTGCGTCCGCAGCAGCAGGATCGCTGCCTGCGAGCACGCGAGGACTGTCGACGCGGCGAGGCACCGTTAGCATTGCAATGGAGTGGAACACCGGACGATGTATTGGTCTGGGCACTGTGGGCGCTTTGGTAAATGCTGCCATCCTGTTCCCAGTGCTGCCACAGTATTGTTCACCACTTTACAAAAGCACCCGTGTTGACGTTTTCCATATCATGGCGTCTCACGGCTGTCAACGCCAAACGTTGTGTATTCTTTGGTTCGCACCAGCAGTTCTAACGCAGCGCCGACAGAATGTATTTGAGGGTAAAGTCATTTAACAGGATGATCGCCGATGTATGGCTTGTCCCCTGTCAATGGCGAGCACTCCTGTCAATGACGTGTCCACCTGTCAATGTCACTAACATGCTCTCCTGACTATGACCTGCGCGCCTGTCAATGTTGGCAGCTCACTCCATACATTGGTCCACTGCTGTAGAAGCTTGTTGTGTATAGGCACGGGTGGCTCAAACGACTTTGCAGGGCTCTACGAACGCAATTTGAAATACGATCGCTCACCACCACCAGCCAATTAACGATGCTTCCGAACTACGTGAGACCGACGGCCGCCTCGGCATCGCGAACGCTGCCTGCCAAGCTGCCACTGCACCGACCCCGACCCCTACGCAGTGGCGCATACCAACACCGGCAACCACGAAGATGGCCACGGTCTCGTCACCGCCCGCTGCGAAGACACCGTCGTTATCGCGAAACGCTGCCCGCCAACCGGCAACTGAGTCGGCCCCGACACCTACACACCAGCGCGTGCCTGCTGCGGTGAGCACTAAAATGGCCACGGCCTCGACATTGCCAGTCAAGGCGACGCGCAAGCCCGTGACTCGACCCGAAACGAAGGCAACGAGACGCCATCGACTGCCAGGCCATCGTCTCGCGTCGCACAGCGTCCCACTGCACCAGTGACACCGGTGCCGGCAACGTCCTCGTCACGGCCAGCCAAGGCTTCGCACAAGCCTGTGACTCGACTGAATATGCCATCGACTACCGGGCAGGCGTCTGGGGCCGCAGCTCCTCGGAAGCGCGTGGTCGCACCAGCGACGACTGCGTCTGCGACGACCTCGCCGTTGTTGGCACTCCCAGCGAGCTCGAAACTGCCTGCATCGGGCGAACCGTTCCCAACCCTTCGGAGCGTGCTTGAGGACGTGCTGGCTGACCACACCGAGATACTGCATCAGATCCGGTAGACGGTGCTCAGCGAACTCTATCGCCACCGCCGAATCAGTGACGAACTTGCCGAGCATGTCATATCTCGCTTTGCAACTTGCTGGTGGTCTCAATGATGTCCTTCTCAAGTGTTGAGTAGACTCTGGAGTGGCATGGGCAGTGGGGTCCGTCGAGGCTTGCCTCGTGAGGTAGGCCTGCATCTTGTGGTCCTCTGAACACTGTTGTTAGGAGGAAATCCGACTTGTGGCATTGACGAACCCCTCTCACGGAGAGATCGGTGCCGACTCTACCTACGGGTGGAGGGCATTGACCCATGAGGGGGTCGTCTCAAGGCGGTGCACCACGGTCCACGTTTTTGCACCGGTACTGCCTCCTCGAGGCGCCACCTGTGCTGACGCTCTCGTAGGTGCCACTTGCCCCTCCTTGTAGTGAGCGGAGGCAATGTGGCTCTCGACTCGCGGGTGGAGGGTCCAAGTCGCTTCCCAGTTCTCGTGAGGCAACTCCGAGGCCTTCTGTCAGTGCCGCGGCGGCGTCTTTGAAACAACAGTTGGTGGAGGCTGACTTGAGTATCACGGAGGTTAAGGTGAAAATATGAACCTCGATGCATTACCAAGTTCTAGAGCAACGCGCACAGAGGGATGGTCTGCCAACGACAGGATACGAGCTCTCGTCCTGGACGAGGCTGCTGTTGCGGGCGAAAGCGAAAGCGCGCAGACTCTCGGTGTACGCATGTGCAGCATCTTTCGTATTGTATACAAACCGTTGCGCACTAGTCCAGTACTGTGCTGGGTACTGCTAGAGTCTGGAGGCGCTCTCCAGCCCGGGACCGCTAGAGCAAACATCAAAACCATCTTATACATTCCAGCCGTAGGAGCCTACAGGCACAGTGGGAGCCACCGCTGCGGTGTTACCGCGCTCCCAAGCAGATCTCCACGAAGCCATGTTGCACACGCGGAAATGAATTCAATTGGCACTGATAAAGCTACTACATTATACAGTCTCCGTGTCGTCGTCGCTGCCGGCGCTGATGAGGTGCGCGCGGCGGTTCGAGTGCTCTACGCAGGGTGAGTGTGGCGGCAGTGGCGGACGTATTGTGGCAGAGCAAGTTGCCGCTCACTCAGTGATGTTGCGCACGCGGTATTTGAGGCGGTGGTCGGCGCGCCTCCACGAGGTCCGTGGACACTGTGCTCGCGCCCGATTGCTGGTGGGGCAGCGCGTCAACCTGAAGTAGGAGTTTGAGATCGACCTCGTCAGTATCCGAGTTGTACTCGAGCTCATCGAGCGGCGGGTTGAAGTGCTGCCGCCACTCATTAAACTTATGCCCTCGATCGAGTCGCCGCCCGGCTTGCGGTCGGCTTCGAGGTTCTCGAGCTTCTCCTTGGCGACGTGCAACTGCTCCTGCGGGCATTCGAGCGAGTCGGGGCCGAACACCGCGAGGTCGGCCACGAGCTTTCTGTCGTGCGGCCTCATGGGCGCCTACGGACGCAACGGCGCCAACGCGTGTCTCTTTGACATGCATTGAAAACTTTGCGAATGAGCACCTTCCTGAGCATCCTTTATGGCCAGCACGAGGTAATCGTACATAGCGACGTCCAGGCGCCATCTGCGCTATCTTGGGACACACGACGTCCTTCGAGTCTTGTGTATGTGCCATGAGCATCGTTGGACTCATTCCGTTGTGCCACTGGTTATGAAGGGCTGTGATTGTGCAGGAGCATTGCCGCCGCCAAAGAAGAGCGCAAGAATCTATTGATGAACATGGCTGAGGAGCTCGCCCTTGCTCATGGAACATGCTGACGTGGGCGAGGTTGGGGGCATCGAGAGCGCTCAATTGGCCGCCAATTGAGCCCTGCGCTCTAAAGCTGCCACAGTTTTCTGCGTCTTGGCAGCACAACAATGTGCTCGACTCTATCAACTACTTGGCCCATGTCTTTGACAACTGCCATGAAAACCAAAGCCTCCACTCCTTAGGGCCGAGGACAATGAACTGGCGGCAGTGTACCTCGGCCTACCTATTCGCGCCTGCTCACGTCTGCTCACGGTCGGCTCCTCGCAGCTCATCATCTTTAGCTCTCGACCTCGGTGACCGCTCAGATCGTGTGCGAAACGCTCGCGGGAGTTCGCGCTCGGGATGGTCGGGGAGAGACCGCAATCGGAGCTCGCCAAAGTTCGCGCCGAGGGCGACTGGGTCCTCATCAAGATCGAAATGGAGAAGAAGGCGATGGCGAAGACCGAGGCAGCGCTCGAGCGCACTCAAAAAGAGATCGACCGGCTGCGTGCAGCCAAAGGCCGTGCGACGAGCCGCGCGTACAGCCGCCCACTGCGACGCGTGAGACGACCTACGCGTAGGGACCACCCGCGCCCTCTGAAGCGACTCGAAGAACACGAAGAGCGAGCCAAGCAAGCACTGCACGCAAAACTCCAGGAGATCGCCAAGCTGCGGCAGGTCCGTCGCGAGTCGGCGCCCCGACCGACAGCTTACGGTAGGCGATCGATGACGCGCGGCGGGCGCGGCTGGAAGCCACAGCGGTCGAAGCTAAGGAGGCTGCCGCGGTGCGCACGCTCGAGAGCAAGATCGCGGCCACGCACTCCATCCTGCACTCCCTGCAGGCCCGCGACCGCGCGGCGGGGGACGACATCAAGGCACTTCAAGCCTCGATGGTCGCAGCTCAGAGCCAGTTCCTCGCGGAGGAGAAAGTGCTCCTGGACCAAATGAAGAAGCCGGCGCACGAGGCCCCCGTTGCACGAAGCGCCGACGGCAGGCGCAAGGTAAGCCAGTCCACGCCACCCTCGCTTCCATCCCTCGCAGTCGTGGCTCGTGCCAAAGAAGAGCACGCTCTCGTATGCGCCCGTCGCGGGCCAGGGCCGATGCATCGTAGGTGGCTTCGCACGCGTCGCAAGTTCGACCTCGCCAAGCGCACCGAGAGCCTCGAGCACAAGAAAGAGCTCGTGGACCTGGCGCTCGCGCGCACGCAGGCGCCAAGCATCCCGGCGCTGTTGCAGGTGTACGCGCTTCAGGAGGCACACAAGGCCGCGCTCTGCGCGAAGCTTGACCAGCGCGCGACCCACCGTCCGTCCTCCCGCCCTTCGCCTGTGACTCTGCGTAGACTCGTCGCTACTTGCGGCCGTAGCCGACGTCGAGCGCGACCTGCTGCAGCTCCGTGGCCACGACGTTCGCGCCACGCCGCCCAGCGACGACCTCCGGCGGGCGCTTGAGGCCACGGCCGAGCGCACGCGCCTACGGGCGGCGGACGTCGCGCTGCTCGAAGATACGTACGTCAACGGCGCCTCCGCCTCCCGACACCCTGTAGCCTCTCGGCGCTCGTCCTGCCCGTGCAGCAGCTCTTCACCGCCACGCACGCCGCGCCAGCGCCGCCCACGGTGCCTCCGCTTCCCGCTTGCAGCCACCCACCGTGC
>JNBR01000096.1:0-58443 GCA_002081595.1 Achlya hypogyna | reverse complement strand
GCGCCGCATCAGCTCGTCGCGCTGCTCGCACGTGTCGACGGCCGTGCTTCGGAGCAAGTGCTCTCTCGCCTCGCACAGCTGTGCCAAGCAACTGCTGGCGACTGGGCAACCCTGCCGGCTATGGCACGCTTTTTGCAGCTTCGACAGGGCGGACCGGCGCCGGCGGTGGTCGCCCATGGGCCGTCAACACGGGCGCCCGACGACGACGTGTATCGGGTGCCCGTGCACTCCAAGGCGCTGCGCGCGACCAACTCACGGGATATATAATCAAACGTTAGAGCGCTCGCCATACACGCCGTCGCTTGGCCTTAGCGAGGTGCGGCGCGGGCGCCAGGCCGTCGCTCGGGAGGTCCGGAAAGCCCTCGAGGCGGGCCCAGGGGTCCATCTTGCGCTTGCCGGCGAGAGCGAGGGGCCGCGCGCCCACGGCCGCCTTGGGCAGCAGCACGTACACGCGTCGCGCCAGCTCCGGCGGTAAGCCGAGGCCCGCGATGAGGTCCTAGCGAAATATCCATAAGCCACGAAGCGCCCGATGCACCTACCGAAGGGTCGATGTCCGCAAACACCGTCGACGGCACCAGCGGCACGAGGTCAAGGATCCACGCGAAGAGCGTGAGGCCGGCGCCCGCGGCCACGACGGGCGTGCCCAGCAGCGCCACGAGCAGCTTCACGATGCCGTTGCGGTACGGGAGGGTGTAGTTGGTCACGGACGCCGCGATGCTCACGAGCTGGAGCCGCAGCGCCAGTTTGCGTCGCAGTGCCGCCCGCTCCGGCCGTGCTGCTGGGTCCGCCTGGCACGCCGCCAGCAGCAGCTCCAGTTGCCGCACCAGCGATCGCAGGTAGCGCGCGTACACGCTGCTGGGCGTCAGCGGCGCCGTGAGCACGCGGCGCAGAAACGTTGCCACCGTCGGCCCCGAGAAAGTCGTCGTGTACTCGGCGACGGTCGTGGCGGCGCAGTCGAGTTCGAGCTGCTCGCACACGCGAGATACAACGGCGCCGCACAGCGCGGCGGCAATGGGCGGCGACGGCACGCACGTGATGCTGGCCGCGAGCAGGTGCGCGAGCGCCAGGTCCGCGGCCTCGCGCTGCGCGAGCGCTCGCTCGAGGCGCGCGGCCGGCGCTGGCACGTCGGGTGCAAGGAAAGCTGGGCGGGCGCAACGGCGGAAGAGACGGTGGGTTACAAGTATGCCGATCTTGTCGCTGGCTGAGAGCGCAGCAGCGGCTAGCGTGGCGTCATCAAGGGGCACGGGCGCGAGTGAAAGTGCGGCGTCGTAGTCGGTGGCGGCGCGGGCGTCCGCGAGGCGCGGCAGCGGGGGTTTCTTGGCGCGCTTGACGAGCTTTTGGTGCTGGCGCAAAATCTGCACTTCGAGGTAAAGCGCGCCGCCGCGGTGCACAAGCCACTTGTCCATGGCCTCGAAGATGGCCTCGGCCTTGAGCAGCTGAATGCGGTTGGGCGAGAGCTCGGCGGGCGCGTTGAGCGGGCGGCTGAGCAGCTTGAGGATGACGTTGAGCAGCCAGATGTTGTCCGGGTCCTTGACGATGTGGCGCTCACGCAGCTCCTTGTCGGCAAAGAGCACCTCGCGCACAATCACGTCGTTGGTGCAGTGGAACAAGATGAGGCTCGCGAGCTGCCCCCGCTCGTCGCGCGGCTTGAGCGCGTTGTTCTCGACCGAGAGCTGGTACGACATCTGGCAAAACAGAAACAAGAGGGGGAATAGCACGGCCGACGGCACCATCGAGCGCAGGAACCGCCAGTGGTACTTGGAGACCGGGTCCTCGATCAGCGCCATCGTCTTGGCGTCGAGCTGCACGTAGAGCGGCGGCGCCTCGCCGATGAGATGGAAGGCCAGCGCCATCGACAGCAACTGGTTGGGCAGCGACCGCGCCTCGGTGGTTTTGGCGTTCTTTTTGGGGAAGCCCGGCACGAGCACGAAGCGCAGCACTTGCGTCAGGTCCACGACGCCATGCAGCACAAGCGATACGAGGAAGAGCTTGAGCCCGTACTGTGTCTTGTCGAGCCGGCCCTTGAGGTTGAGCTGGTACGCTTCGCGGCCGCCGGCGTCCCCGCGCGTCAGGAACGGGTGCTTGGCCTTGGCCTTGGCATCGGCCTTGACCTCCTGTCCGTTGAAACCCACAATCACCTCGCGGTGCAGCCACGCGAGCAGCGTGTCCCGAATGAGCTTGCGGTCCGTTTCCTCCTGCGCGTCGATGAAGTCGCGCAGCAGGCGCACGCACCGGTGCACGTGCGCGGGGTACGTGAGGTTCACCTGGCGCATGCCGCCCGATGTGGCCGCGGGCTTCTTGGCCGCCACAGACGCCAGCAGCGCCAGCCACTTGTCCATCACGTCCGTGAGCACGGCGCGGAAGATGAAGATGCGCTGCTGCGACGTCGTCGGGTTGTACGCGAGCAGCGCGTTGACGCCGTCCTCGACTGCCGCGTCTTTGCAAGCGGCCTCACTCGCGTCCACGGTGCCCATGAGGTGCGGAAAGCTGCGGTCGAGCGGTGCGCTCGGCTCGTCGGTGGGCGCCAGAGCCGCCAGCACCTTGGCGAGCACCGCCGCGAGGTCGGGGCCCATCGTGTCTTTGTCTTTGGGGAAGGCGCACTTCGGGTTCACGCCCTCGAGGCTCAGGTCCTTGGTCGGATCGCTCTTGAGCTTGTCTTCCTTGAGAATCGCAAAGAACGCCTTCATGAGCACCTCGGGCGGCGACGGCAGCTCGAGCGCCTTGAGCGCTTTGTCCAGCGCCTTGGAGTTGCTTTGGTAGATGCGCGCCACAAACATGGCGATAGTTTGCACCTTGTCGTCCGGGTCGAAGTTGGCCTTGCGGAACTGCCGGCAGCGGTACTCGTACGCCTGGATGAGGGCAAGCAGATCTTGCGACGCGTAAAATGTCATCTGGTGCCGCTCCAGCAGCGGCATGAGCACCGTCTTGACCATGTACACGGGGGCGTGCCGCAGAAAGTGAATGACAACCTGCAGCATCGCGAGCACGTCCGTGAGCTCGAGCAGGAGCAGCACCAGGCGCAGAGTGAACTCGACGTTTACGAGCTCCGAAAGCACGAAGAAGCCGTCGTCCGCGTACACATGCTGCAGCAGCCACGCGGTTACGCGCGTCTTGTCGTGCGCCGAGAGCTTCTTGATGAGCATGTACAGCTCGTAGACCTTGGCCATCACATCGAGCTCCGACGTTGGGAGCGTCGAAAACACGTGCCAGCACAGCCCCAGCACCCGCTCGAGCGCCCGCGAGCGCTGCAGCTCCTCGGGCGTCACGCCCACAAGCGCCATCCACATGCTGACAACCGCCTCGTCCTCAGCGGCGCCGCGCAGCGCCACCGAACCGAACGGCGCTGGCCCCCGTGGGAACTGCCACAGGTACAGCCGCAGTCGGTCGGCCTCGGTGAGGTTCGCAATGTCCTTGAAGCCGCCCCGGTGCGGCCCGAACTCAAAGTGGAACGATGGCGACAGCAGCGGCGACGGCGCGCCTGCCGGCTCTAGGTAAAGTGCCATGGCTGCGATGAAAGCATCCGTGAAGAAGAGCCGACGCCGGACGAGCAGCGAAAAGAGGTCAAAGAGCGACGCAAGCTCGACGCCATGCGCGGGCACGAAGGCATGGAGGAACGCCGTGAGTGGCTCCTGCAGGTACGACGCGTGCTGGCGCGGCCCTAGATCGCTGCCGAGAGCCATGAGAACTGCCGGCGCGCGCGGCCTACCGCTGGCACAGCGCATGGTTGTGCGTCTCGAGCAGGAACACGACCGAGAGGAACTTGTACTCTTGCGGGCGGTAGATGGACACGGCCCACTCACAAACGGCGTGCACCGCGTGCACGTCGATGCTTACGGGGTCGTCCTGAAAGATCTGCCCGCGGCGTCAGCGCCGTCGATCCGCTGCGCCTACCTGCGCATAGACCTCGTCGACCTCGAGCTTGGTCTTGCCGCCGTGAAATTCGTCGAGCAGCTCGAAGATCTCGACGTCGTGGCGCTGCTTCTTGTCGCAGGGCGCGTCTTTGGGCCGCTTGCGCGCGATGACCGCGTGGAATTCCTTGAGGCGCGCGATGCGAGCACTGACCTCCGCGAGCTTGGCCTGGCATTGCGCCACGCAGCGCGCGATGGCGGCGTCCGAGTACTGCGTTCGGTCGAAGAAGCGGTCGCTGAGCACGTACGCCGGCCACGCCTGGAGCACTACCACGAGCCTCAGCGCCGCCTCCGTCGACGTCGCGCCTACCGTCGTCGCGCAGGTGCACGAGGTGGTCCGTCGCGTACAGCAGTACGTCGCGCAGCAAATGACACATGCCACACACAAGAGCTTCCACAGCAAGCGACGCCACGGCGCCATCGGCTACCAGCAGCTGCAGATGCTGAAGCACGATCTTCACTAGCAGTTTGACGCACATCGGGTGCTCGAGCATGTCGGGCAGAAGGCCGTGCAGCGTTCGCAGCAGCTGCACCACGAGGGGCAGCGGCAGTGGCAGTTCCGGCGCGCCACCAGCTCGAGGCTCGAGGCACTTTTGGTAAAGCGCGAGGAGTCCCTGGAGGTACCGGTTGCGGTCGAGGAGATGCAGCTGAAACTGGTACGCCGAGAGGCGCAACAGGTAGACGCACTTGTCTAAGTGCGAGATGGCTGGCACTGGTGGCAGCGGCGGTGGCGCTTTGACCGCGGACTTTTTGCCCTTGGCCACCTTTGCCGGCGCAGGCGGCGTCACGGGTGGCACAGGCAGCTCGTCGAAACTCTGGCGCGCGCTGGCGACGAGGCTCTGCAGCAACAGCCCCGTCCACTCGTGTGCGCGGCGCTGGAAGCGCTTTGAGTGATAGAACCAGTCACCGGCGCGGTGGTCCGTGTCCCTTCGCAGCGCGTGCAGCTCCTGGTACACGACGTTGGCCTGGATGTACCATGTGGCCTCGAGCAGGCCCACGCGGTACTTGGCGACCGAGTCCAGGATCGGGCACTTGGAGTCGTCAGTAGGCAGCCAGCTCTCGTGCGCGATGCCGCCGTACGTTTGAATCATGTCGGCAAGCGTGAACTTACCGCGCGCGAGGTCGAGCATCCACTGGTGGTGCGCGCCGGGCTCTGCGAAGCGCCGCACTTGCTTGTACACAAACTCGACGAAACCACTTGTCGGTGACGGCGCCGGCCGTGTCAGCGACAGCGCGGCGACGTCCGGCAGCCGGTCAAAGAGGGGTGTCCGGTCGCTGAAGAACGCATACTGCTTGTGCCAGTTGCCCGGCATGGCGCCGAGACCCCGCGCGATCTGCGCCACATACGCCGAGCGCCGCTTGGCGAAGTGGTGGTACTGCTCCTCGGGGTTGGACGGGTGCGTCGGGGAAACGCCGGGGATGCCCACCGCAGGCGTGCTGTTGGGGTTCTCGGGGTCCTGCAGCAAAAGGTGTGGGATGAGGCCACACAGAGCTGTCACGGACCTTTAAATAGCGCGGGTCCAGGCCAAAGACCGACAGTGCGTGCCTCAGCGTTGTCGTGTCTTCGATGGGGCCCTGGAAACTGTTCATTTCAAGCAGCTCTTGCCGCTTTTGCAGGCGCTGGCTCTGTGTCGATAGAAATGCGGGGCGCGTCGCACTTGGTCGACGTTGCACGCCGTGGCTTGGAGGGGCGCGGGACGCCGAATGTGATCGGTATTCGCCGTCGGTTCGCCCGTTAGCCATGGGTGGTGGACCTGGCATCGCCGGTCCTCGTGGAGCGCTCCTGCGCTGCTTGTGGGCACTTTCATCCGGGTCATTCCGTGACGTACCGCTGTGTGAGGTTGGAAGCCGACCCTGAGGTTGGGAGTGGTGGGGGAACGTAGCCCGGTGGTCCTCTTGCGTAGCCCTGTGAATGGCCAGGAGCTGCGTTCGTTGTTGGTTTTTTCGCGCTGTTTGGCCCCAGTCCACTTCCTACTTGGTGCATGAGAACGCCATGATTGATGGTCGGGCGAACCGGGTGCGCTGTGTCGCGGGGATCTCGGTCGCATGGGCTCTGGCTGCTCCATGTTATATTGGGCGCTCTCTCTACGTGGCAGCTAGAAGACTTCCCTTTCGATGTTCGCCTCCTCCGTTGCCGCGATCGCCGCTCTCGTCCTCCTGCCGCTTCGGACGAAACCAAAAACCAGCAAATTCACGCCCTATATTATTCTGCCCATCGTTCCTGAGGTATCGCATGCGATTGGCGGAATTTCACAGAAATTTCACCAATCACAGCGGTCGTGGCGCGCGGCCGAGCAGGGAGAACAGCCCACCGTCTACGGTACCTGCGGAGCTCCTCGTCAATGGCGCCGGCGCTCTCGCCTCCTGCCACAGCTCCCTGCCGCTCTGCCGCCGCCGACGCGCATCTTCGCGCCTTGCGCTGTCGCATGCGTCAACCGTGCCGAAGCACACGGCCCATCGCTCTGGGGATGCCCATCGCGCCAGCAGATACTGCACGAGGAGCAACATTGCTGCGCGGTGTCCACCGTCGCGGCGGAGGTTGTAGCTTTGCGGATGCTGTTGCTATCGCGGTGGGTGCTTGGCCGCCATCAGGAGCGATGTTGCCAATGGGGGCAGCAAATGAAGAGGCTGCAGGGCGGCACGGGACCTGCCGCCACATCGCGTGCAGCGGGGACGCTCCTTCTCCCACAGTAGCGACTGCAGTAGCCATGACGCCGTCGCGATCTTTTGGCCATGGCGGAATGTTGGTGGGCGACTTGTGGTTTGTATGTCCGGATACGCCGCAGATACTGCGGGTGCTGGTTGGCGCATGGACTGCCCGGTGTTCCGCCCGACGCCCGATGAGTTCGCGTCCTTCCCGCGGTACGTGCGGACAGTCGTGGAGCCGCAGTGCAAGTCCATCGGCCTCTGCAAGGTGCGTGTCAGTGTTAGCCGTCGCCGTTGCGACGTGTGTAGGTCGTGCCACCGGCTGGCTGGAGCGCGCGCTCCGGATCGTACGACGACGTGGTCTTCGAGATCCACACGCCGCTGAGCCAACACGTTGCTGGAAAGAAAGGCGTCTTCAATGTCGATCTCGTCGAGCGCAAAAGCATGAGCGCTGCTGCGTTCAAGGCGCTCGCGACGGCCAAGGACCTGGCGGATCCATTGGGTATGCTCTCCCCACGCTGTCGGTCGACGTCGCTACGGCTTAGACGTGAACGAGGCGGAGCGCGCGTTCTGGAAAGGGCTGCGGCCGACGATGGACCCGCCAGTCTACGGCGCCGACCTCGTGGTACGTCGCCCGTGCCCTCCTCTCTCACGCACGAGGAGGGCTCCCTCTTCGATGCCAACGAGCCCAACCCATGGAACGTCAACGACCTCGACACCATCCTGCGCAGCGTGAACCTGCCCGGGGTGACGCAGGCCATGCTGTACTTCGGCATGTGGCGAGCGATATTTGCCATGCACACGGTCCGTTGGCACTTCGTCGCCGGCTCATCGCATCGCAGGAAGACATGGATCTATACAGCATCAACTACCTCCACACAGGGCGGCCCAAGCTCTGGTACGGCATCCCGCCGCAAGACGGTACGGCCCAAGACCCCTCCCGCGGCGCGACGCAGCCCCTAGGCCCCCGGCTCGAGCGCGTCGCGCAGAGCCTCTTTCCCGAGAAGGACATGCAGTGCCGCCAGGTAGGTCCTCGCGTCGCTGCCTGGCGCAGTCGCCCGCCTAGTTCCTGCGGCACAAAACGTCGCTCATCGCACCCTCCAAGCTCCGCGAGCACAGCGTACCGTTCTACAAGGTGGTACCAGCACCTGACGCAGCTCACGAGGCAAAGTAGGCCGTGCAGGAGGCCGGGGAGTTCGTCATTACCTTCCCCGGGAGCTACCACCAGGGCTTCAACCTCGGTGCGTCGCGCCCGACCGCGCCGCTGAGCCCGCGTAGGCTTCAACATCGCCGAGTCGGTCAACTTCGCGACGCTGCGCTGGGTCGGCCTCGGCATGAGCGCAAGAGCACGTCGGCCGGCGCGACGGCGGCTCATGCGCCACGTAGCTCTGCCACTGCGTGCCCGGGCAGGTGCGCATCGACTTCGACGCTTTCGTACACCGGCTCTTTCCGTCCCTCGCACCGGGCAGCGAGCGCCTCGACGCCGACGCGTGGGTGCTCTCGTGCGCTTGCGGCGCGTACGCGAGCAGCGCGGCGCTTGCGCCCACCGATGACGTAGGGCGGTTCGCCAGGGGCCTCTGACGCGTGTGTAGCTACCGTCCTTCGAGTGCTCGCGCTGCCGAGTGTGGGCGCACCTCGCGTGCGTGCACCCGATGCTTGCGGCTACGCCGGTGGCTCCCAACGTGAGTAACAGGGACCGACAATGCAGTAGACGGACGCACTGCCGCCGACGCTGCTGTGCCACTACTGCTCGGCGCCACCGCCGCCAATCGAGGAGCCCACAAGCCCCGGCCTCGCCAAAAGTCTGTGCGTCAAGAACGCAACGCTATCGATTCGACGGGCCCCCGACACGGTCGTGGAGGTACAGCGCGGGCTCTGGACGGAAGCTAACGTCGCGACTAGGCCAAGGTCGTCGCCGTCGACGGGGCGTTCGTGCGCGTGCGCTTCAAAGGCGCGGGGACGGGGCGAGACGAGTGGTTTGGCATCGGCGACCCAACAATCGTCGGAGGATCGAGGCCCAAACGCCCGCTCCCAACAAGCCCGAGCCGCAAGCGGTCGAAAGCTCGTACCTCGTAACTACAATGTAAGAGATCTCGGGGCGCTAGCTCCCGACTCTTGTCGTTCCGCGTCTCGTGGCATCCTGCTGCCGGTTGTCAGCTACCCTGAGTAACCACAGCAGCTCAAACGCTCCATCTCGGTACCGAGGCAAAGCAAGCAGCGCCCGAGAAGCACACATGATCAATGCCGCAGCCTCGAGGCTCGAGGGCCGAGCAGCACGGCAAGCGATGTCGGGGAAGATAGGATCATGTTCATTGCCGTTTGCGTATGTAGGGTTGCCTGCTTCAGTGCAGATGGATATGCTAGAGCATGCATGAGGCCCGCGAGGAGCGGCCGCACGTACCGGGTTGTGGTGCTGGTGCTGGTGCTGCATCATCATCTGCTGTTGGAGGTCGTTCGGATTGAGCGGCCGGACCCCCGAGAGCGTCTTGAGCTCCGTGATGATGCGCGCGCACAGGTTCATGTACGTAAACGCGTCGCCGCCGAGCTTCTGGAAGTCCAGAAGATAAATATGTTGCTGGACCTTGTAGAGCTGGAGGCCGATCTTGATCTGCTTCATCGGGTTGGCGTCCGGTACGTTGGCGAGGTGCCACCGGCACTTGACGCGGTACGGCGCGAGCACCTTCCACTCGAAGTGGAGCACGTGCAGCGCCTTGTACACTTCCGACATGACGTGCGCCGGTTCCTTCTTCGACTGAATGCCCAAGTACCACCGCCGCCGCTTCTTCTCGGCCACCGACTCCTGCGACGCGAGCGTCGGCGCGGGCGCCGCCCGGTTCATCTGCTGGTACTGCGACCGGCCA
This sequence comes from Achlya hypogyna, assembly GCA_002081595.1. Lineage (NCBI taxonomy): Eukaryota > Oomycota > Saprolegniomycetes > Saprolegniales > Achlyaceae > Achlya > Achlya hypogyna. The sequence continues at coordinate 49,028 of JNBR01000096.1, read as the reverse complement.
CCAAACTGCCGCGGGTCCACCGGCGATGCTGTCACCATCGGCGACGCGGCCATCGGGATCGGGGCGCGCCCAGGGATCAGCAGCGTTGGGTCAGGCTGCGAGAACGTCTTGGGCGTCATGTCAAGCTTCTTGGCGTTGCGAAGCTCTACGCCGTGGATCGACGAGGCGAGCGGCCGCGCGGCGTACCGTCGATTCGCTTCTTGGCGTTTTTGTGGTCGAGCATCAGGTCGTACGCAACGCGCAGGGGGCCGTGCTCCTTGTTCGTGACACATTGCACGATAGCCTCCCGGGAGACGCCGGGGAAGTTGAGCGCCAGGCACTGGTTCACAACGTCTTCGTCGAGAGCAAAGGCCTGCAGGGGGTGCGGTGACCGACAGCGCCAACGATGTCGTACCACTTGTTCGATGCTCTCGGGCGGGTGCTGGAGGTACGGCGGCAGGTTCGTTTGAAACCACGGATGTTGTCTACGCGGAGCGTGAGTGCCAGCTAGCGCGAATGGCGCGAACCGGATCTCAGGGATCGTGATGCGCTTCATGGGATCCACCACGAGCATGCGAGGGATGAGGTCGCGCGCGTGCTCGGAAAGGTGCGACGGGAGGCTGTACATGCCGCCGCGGATCTTCTTGAAGAGGTTCGGGATGCTTTCGTCATCAAAGGGCAGTGCACCACAGAGCAGCGCATAGAGGATTACGCCACAGGACCAGACGTCAACCTCTGGCCCCGCGTACCTACGCGCGATGACGACCGAGGACGGGCGAGCGTGGCGTACAGGTTGCCCGAGATGACTTCAGGGGCGGCGTAGTTGGGCGACCCGCAAGACGTTCGGAGGAAGTCGCCATCTTTCATGATGTTGGAGAGGCCAAAGTCCGCGATCTTGACATTGTTGTCGGCGTCAAGGAGGAGGTTCTCGGGCTTGAGGTCGCGATGCACAACTCGGTGAAAATGGCAGTACTCGACGCCTGACACAATTTGGTGGAAGAAATGACGGGCCTCGTCCGGTGAGAGCTACAGTCGCAATGAGTAACAACGCTAGAGGATCGAGAGACATACGCGGCCCTTCGAAACGATGTAGTCAAAGAGCTCGCCACCAGCCACATATTCCAGCACCATAAAGATGTCCGTGGGCGTGTCGACGACCTCGTAGAGGCGAATGATGTGCGGATGCTGCATCTTGCGCAGAAGGCTAATCTCGCGTCGAACCTTCTCGCCCATCTCCAGGGATCGAATCTTGTTGCGGTTGAGGATCTTGATTGCGACCTTGTGCCCCGTGATCTCGTGTTCCGCGACTAGGACAGCAGCATGAGGCACAGAGCACCTAGAGGGTGAGCGTACGCTTGACCTTGCCGAAGGAGCCTGTGCCCAGGGTCTCGCCCAGGCGGTAGTGGCCGAGCTTCACGGGGATGTCGCTGCTCATGCTGCAGTCGGTACCTCGTGATTTTATACCCAAGACGGAGCCAGCCCCGCAAATATTTCACCCATTCCATCTGGCGTTTTGTATGGCGCCAGGGTATTTTAATTCGGCGTCCCGCAAGGGGTTCCTCGAGCCGCAGAAGCCCGAGAATTGCACCATCTCAGCCAACTGCGCCGCTACCAGCGGGCAGCCGCCCTAGCGGCGTTAATGCCCCATGCTGCCCCGACCTTGGACGAAGTCGGATAAATCAAGTGCGCGACCCGTCCTCGTGCCGGACGGGCAGAGTGGCATCACACGGCAACGTCAGTGGCCGGGACCTCTTAGATTTTAGGTCGAAGTGTTACGCAAAGGGTTGAAGGCGATGAAGACTGCCCGTGGCATGGATCACCAAGGCGGCTGCAAGGTCCTCAAGGTACTCGATGGCTGGTTCGATAGCTTCGTGGGTTTTAAAGGGTTCTACGTTCACCTGACGCGACTATGAAGCTTAAATGAGATTGGCATCGACAACTGGTGCTCGAAAGAGTCAATTTGGCGAAGCATCCCATACAACGGACTCGAACACGGGCAAGGCGAAAGAAGGATCGTTTGTGCGGGAGGCATACTACGACCCCCAGAGGACATAACAGGCCTGGTGCACACACTCAACACGCTGAGCCCAACGAGGCGCACGCGACCAAGGGTAGTGCAAGGCCGGATCGATAAGAGAGGTAAACGTCCGCCGACAGTCAATCGGATGATTGTCGATGTACGTTGTGATCAGTGCACGGTGGATCCGGGACACGCAACGACAAGGCGTAGGAGCTGATGACGTTCAGGTGACGTGAACGCTCGAGTCGAGAATAGCATTAAGGCCTGCAAGCTCAAGTTTGACCACCATCGCAGCGTTAGCTGCTCCCTTGAACATGGGTGCGAAGAGAGGAGCTTCTAGATTCTTGCCATTCGGTACTGAGTCGCATGAACGAAGACTCCGAGAGACGCGACTCGATCTCTCAAGTAAAAGCAGCCCGAAGACATGCTTCGTGCGGAAGCATGGTAAAGATGTGGATCTTCGCCGAGGTAAGGGCGACGAGTTCGATGGTCACGAGACTGGCAAAAGATATAACAATGGTGGACCAGGTCATGACGTGAAAAACGAGGGCCGCATGCAGCAAATATCGCGAAGCGCACGTGAAGGCGAGAGCTCGTACGGCTGATAAATGGAACGTAGGGCAAGAGTCGTAAGGGGCCGTCCAAGGAACCACCGCGGAAGTGCGTGGAGCACACCGAACCCCTAAAATGGAGATGTGCGTGACGGTCGTGACGAGGTGCTTCGAGAAGGGACATGATCATGGACATGGCACTTCCTCCACTTCTTCATGGTTGGCATCGATCTCTTTCGTCGGCCTGGCATTCGGTCGTGGAGTCACCGCGTTGCAATCTTATCGGATATTAAAGGTCCCTTTTTTACGTACCCCCAAAACTCAAACCTCTAGCATTTTATAATCGACTTTCCTGTATCATTTGATTGTGTCCCTGTGCAGAGCATGGAATGGAATCCATCAGGCAGCCGTCGTTGTGGACTGAAGAGCGACCGCTCGGTATCTTTGACGCAATTCTCATGGCCGTGCCTCAGGGTTCTTCGAATCGTCGGAGAACAGTGGAAAGGCGTCTCCTCCGTGGTGTTGAAGTCGTGTTGGAGCTTGCCTAGGTCAAGTCTTCTCAAGCTCATGCATGAAGTGCTGAGGTCTCATTGCTGCGGAAACGCGCTGGACAAGAATCCAGCCACTGAAATTATAAGCACCGAGCCGTCAGCAGGTGCTTACCCACAACTTTTGCAGATTTCGCAGGGACTCGCTGCGTGGCCCGTGCAGCGGAGTCCACATCGCCGTGTGTCGATCGTCCACCGAGTCGCCTTCTCCATGTGCTGTTAAATATTGAATTGATGTAAACCTACAACGACGCTACAGTATAGCACCTCGGCATTTGTCAGCGACAAAGGGTCGTCATGTCCAACTCCATGCGCTGCGCTCGAAGCTCAAAGACATGAAAATGCTCACCCAAGTCGAAAGAAATCCAACAGCCTGCCCTCCTCCAGCCAAAGTCCGCCCTCGATGGCTACTTTTCTGCTTAGCGGCGTCGACTGCGCCGATACTTCGTAAACCCTCGTCTATCGCCGTGAAGCGTCCCCGGTGCCGTCGTCCCCACCGAAGGAACCTTGACCATGGCCCTCGACCATGGCCCCTCTTGGCCCCGCACGGTAAAGCCGCCCATCTGCGGCCGGTGACGCAGGCAACCTGGCGCCCGCGAAGCTTAAAGCACCCAATCATCGGCCGCCGCTCGCTTATCCGGATCCCCGGCCTCTGCCCCACATTTTAAAGCGCATTATAATGCGCCGTAGCACGGCTTTGCATACAAACGACATGTGAAGAAAATGTCGCAGCCGGTGAATAAAAAAGCGGTTGTCGCGAGTGGCGGCGATCTTCGTTTTCACTTTTGAATTTACCTCCAAGCACCACCATGGCCAAGTACCAAATCGTGTTGATCCGCCACGGCGAGAGCCAGTGGAACGTCGACAACAAGTTCACGGGCTGGCACGACGTGCCGCTCTCGGCCAAGGGTACGCAGCCCGCCGGCTAAGCATGGCTCACAGGGGCGGTGTAGGCGAGCAGGAATCCCACGATGCCGGCAAGGCGCTCAAGGCCGCCGGTTTTAAGTTCGACCAGGCGTACACGTCCGTGCTCAAGCGCGCTATTAAGACGTGCTGGAACACGCTCGAAGAGCTCGACCTGATGTGGATTCCGGTCACGCGCTCGTGGAAGCTCAACGAGCGCCACTATGGTGCTCTCCAGGGCCTTAACAAGCAGGACACCGTCGCCAAGTACGGCATTGACCAGGTCATGGTGTGGCGCCGCAGTTACGACATCCCGCCGCCGGCTCTCGATGAAACGTCTGAGTACTACCCCGGCAACGACCCGAAGTACGCCCATGTCCCCCGCGAGGAGCTTCCCTTCACGGAGTCTCTCGAGACGACCAAGGCCCGTGTCGTTCCGTACTGGAACGACGTGATCGTGCCTAGCATCAAGGAAGGCAAGAAGATCGTCATTGTGGCCCACGGCAACTCTCTCCGTGCCCTCGTCCAGCACCTCGACAACATCTCGAAGGACACGATCACCGGCCTCAACATCCCCACCGGTGTCCCGCTCGTCTACGACCTTGACGAGAACTTCGTCCCCGTGGCTCACGAGCTTGCCATTGCGCCTCTCTCGGGTCACTATGTTGGCAACCAGGACGAGATCCGCGCACGTATTGCTGGCGTCGCCAACCAGACCAAGGCTTAGAGTGTAGCAGTCGTCGTCCGGTTCAATGAAAACATCCTTGTCTTAATCCTTACAAATCGTTGCTGCAGAGCTCGTCGACGAAATCGTTCGAAAGGATGTGATGCGGGTCCCACGAGTCGCGCACGGCCTTGTACGCCGCGAGCGGGAAGCGTTCGCGGAGACGCTCCTTGAGGATGTGGCGCTCGAGTGCAGTACGCGGGTCGAACTCGAGCTTGGCCCAGTGCTCCGTGGCGCCGTACGGGGCCATGACGTCTTCAAGGACCTTGGAGTAGTCCACGAACGCGTCCTTGATCGCATCGAGAGACGGCGACGCTTCGTGCAAGTAGTAGATGATGCCCACCCACGAGAAGACCTCGCGCGCGTCGGACGCGCTCGCGGGGCTCATTGCGGCGCGGCTGCTGGCCGTCCAGCGCTGCTCGATGGGCGTGTGCGCGGGGATCTGGTCCCGCTCGATGCGGCGCAGGAGGTCCTCCATGAACGTGATGTCCTCGCCACGAGGCGACGGGAACGCCACCTCCGACACAAGCTGTTGGCCGCCGCAGTCGAAACCGATGACGTCGTCCGAGAGCGCCACCCGCACGCCCTGCGAGCGCAGCCAGAAGTCGACCTCCGTCTCGTTCACGCGCGCGATGTAGCGCGCGTTGAGCGGGTCAAGCGCATAGAGCGCGTCGCGGAGCTGCGTGAAGCGCCACGAGCGGAAGTCCGGCTCAGGCACCGTGGCCACCTGCTGGTACAAAGCGCGCAGCGACTCGAGGCGCGCGTCCATGTCACTCGAGATGGTGGGCGCAGGGACCTCGGCTCCCGTGAAGGGCTTGCATGTGACGACAACAACCTTGTCCGTGTACGGCAGCCACATGTAGCGCAGGTGCTGGTTGTCCACGAGCAGCGACGCGTGCACCTTCTTGAGCTCGTCGAGGGTCATCACCGTGGTCGTTTCCTCGAGGTAGTGCATGGGCACGCACTGGAGCGTCAGTTTGGTCACGACGCCCAAGCCACCGAGGCCGCACTTAGCTAACTGGAAGCGTGGGTCCGACGCGTCGAGGGTGACAAGTCCCTCGGCCGGGGTCAGCACCTCCATGGAGACGATTTGCTCCTCCATGGGCGGGATGGCAGCTCCGGTTCCGTGGCACCCGGCTTGCGTCACGCCCGCAATGCTTTGCTCACGGATGGACGCCACGTTCTGAAGTGTCAAGCCGTGCGAGCTAGAATGCGCAATCTCAGCCAGAGACGGCGACGAGGGACTTACCGAAGATGCGTGAGGAGGTCGCCGACGACGACACCGCTTTCGACGGTTACCTGCTTTTTGGCTACATCGATTTCGAGAATACGATCGAAGGCGCTCATCGTGAGGATGGACGCGTCCGAGAAGCCGAGTCCGTTAGGGCTAACTCCCGAGCCCATGCAGCGCAGTTTCTTCTTTTGCGCATGGTGGTGGGCCACTACCTGCTGCTCAGCCCTTTACCCGTCACAAGTGGAACGTACCGATGGAAACAAGCTCTTGCAGGGACTCGGGGTGGTAGACCTTTGTCGGATGGCACGAGTGCGTCGCGGACCAATTGGTAAAGACCGCCTCGTCGCTTTCAAGGCTCGCGACGGTGGCGACCGAGCCGAGAAGCACGGCTGCCCCACCAAGACCAGCAGCGAATGCTCGACCCACGGCAGCTCGGGGCGCCGGCTTGGGCAAGACGCGCGTGTGCAGACGGCGCAGAAGGCGATGCACGGTGGTGCGGGCAGTGAACATCCAGGACCTTCGGGTGTGCGAGCTGCGGTCAAGGTGCGCTTTCTATCCTCTCACACTCGATACACCGCTCCCATCGAGTGTGCGAGGACCTCCCACAGGTGATGCATCATATCTGAGAGGGCTGTGGTCCGACGTGGAAGGAAGATGATATGCTGCCGTGATAGCACACGCGGGGTCGCCGCGGCAGTAGCCAGGGCTTGCCCGCGTAACGGGCGTGTTTCGGTGGATTGCAGTGTGCACAAATAAGCATACGAGCCCCAGGTGTATGTCGAAAACGAGTGTTCAGGGCGGTCTGGCGACCGTCGGCCGATCAAATTTTTGCTGCAACCTCACAGAGTGACTCATAGCCCACGACCCCTCGTAACAGGACGGTAACAACGCTGCTGCGGTCCAAGGAGGGACGGCGATTCCCGTGTGCGGGAAACAGGCCGGCCGCCACCGACGCTGCGGTCGTGTCGCCATTGCAGTCCATTGCGTGTCGGCGCCACCCATTTTTATCGACGGCCTCAGCGGCGTAACGGCAACGAGCCGTGGCGAGATGTGAGTTCCCTCGGGGTCCTGCAAGCTGAACCTTGGGCCGAGAACGCCAGTGGTTGGGCGTAATGGCGCGGCTTTCGGGAGAGAACGCTTTTAAAGTACCCAATACTGGAGCCAAGTTTAATTTAAAAACCAACGGAAGCGCTGCAAAGAACGCGTCCTGGTCTGGCCGTGAGTAACGCGTTCATGGACATTGCCGCCGGATGTCACTTTCCAATTGCCATGCGAGCCCGCACCAAGTCTGTCACGAGCCTCGTCGAGTACTTTGACGACGACGACGACGTGCGCTCGTCGTGCTCAAGCGCCCGGTCCAGCACCATGCGCCTTACCCTTGTGGAGGACCTCGAGGACGAAGACATCCCCCGCGTTCGCCGATGCAGCCATGGGAAGCGCATCAGCTTTGACGACGACGTCAAGATCGAAACCATTCCATCCAGAGCCTCGCTCGACGAAGCGACTAAGAAGACGCTCTGGTACACACAAGACGAGTTCCTTCGAATGCAGGAGGGATAGCGCACCGAAGCACGTTAGGAGAGATGATCTAGGCTTATTTATTACGACAATTAATAACGATATCATGGCCGCCCGAAGCAGGGCGGCGGCATCCACGGACAGGTGAGCTGCCGACGTGGGCAAGCTGGCAAGCCGCGTGCAACATGTACAGAGGGCCCTGGCGGCTAGCGTAATCGACGCAAATTCGACGTTCGACGACCTTGATTACAGCACAGTATTTTGTGCTGGGGGGTCGGTTAGGTGGGCGGGAGTCGTCGATGGTGGAAGGGATGGCTCGTGGCCGGGGCACGCGTGGTCGTTGTGGTCGCGGCGGCGCCCGTCATGCGTGCAATATGCACACGTAAAGCTTGCAAAGTCGCAGGCGACTAGGTCGTAGAGCCGGACCGATCAGATGCACGTTCGTATACTGTACCTACGGGCGTGCGCAGAGGCCGTCGCGCGGGTGAGCACGGCCCAGCAGCCCATGTCGAGAAATGGACAGGCCTCAGGCAGACTAGCAACGAGACGCTCGACGGGCCTGTTGCGGCGCAGCGGCGCTGGGTCGCGGCGACACATGGGGCATCGTTGCTGACGCTTCAAACACTCCTATGGCGCGTGACGCAGGGAGAGTCACGCCCCAACACACACCCGCAGGCATGCCTCGCAAAAGACGTGAGCGCATTCACCGCACTCGAGGATTGTGCCACTGAGTGTTTCCAAACAGACGGGGCACCGGAATGGCCTTTGGGCGCGCTGCTGTTGGGCCCGTCGACGCTTGGCTCGGGCTGCGTCGCAAACCCGCGCCCGCTTGGCCGCTTGCAGCAATTCGTGAGCTTCGTCGTCCTCGGTGTCTTCGGTGCTACTATCGGTCACGGCCCGTTTGGTGCCCTGGCGCTGAGCCACAGCGTTCTCGGTCGATGTCATGGCACTTGCAAATCAAAAATGGAAGATCCGCGGCATACAAACGCCAAGAGATGGGTCGGGAGCCGTTTCAGCAGATGGGAGAAAACTGGTTTTCTTCTCGCCGCTGAAGAAGGCGGCGAGGGCGCGCGCTTGAGGGCGAGGGCGCGGGCGGACGCAGGCATGGTCGAGGGCAAGGGTTCGCGACACGCACTTCCGTCCAGTGCGCTGCTTGGCATTCCAATGGGGCGATCGCGGTTGACGAATGCCACGCTGGGCGGGGATGGGGAGGTTCTGAGCACCATGCTGCACGACGGAAGTGAGGGAATTACAGACGCCAACATGTACAGAATAGATATTCAATGCAAGGGGGTGACTAGGACAAATGGAAGCTGAGCTGGCCTTCCTGGATACAGTAGCATAGCTTGGTACGCATGATGTCGAGGGAGCTGTAGTCGGGCAGCTTGAGGTAGTTCGTGCAGGTGGACGCGGACGGGAGGATGTCGTCGTTGCCGTGTCCATCGTCCGGGCTGAGCTTGCGCACAACCGTGAGCGATGGGGAGAGCTTGGCGAGGCCCCCGAGCGGCAGGCGGTGCGAGCCCGTGACAAAGCGCACAAAAAGACGCTGTTCCGCTGGCGAGAGTTCGCAGAGGATCTGAATGAGCCAGCGGATTGCGCGGCTGTCGCTGCTGTAGCCATGGTCGCACACCATGTGCGCGGCGATCTCTTCAGCGCCGCCAGGCCAGAGCTCGGTCGTCGGGTCCGCAATGAGTTGCAGCCACTCGGGCGCCGAGAGGTAGTCGAGCACGTCTTCGGGCACGAGGCTGCCAAAGCCCTCTCGGAACGCGCGCACCTGCGCCGCGATCGACGTGTCGAGAAGCATGCGCAGGCTCTGGCGCACAAAGTCACGCACGTTGACGCGCGTCACGCCCTTGGCCGCACCGCCCTCGCAGATCTCCACGGTGTCGTCGCCCAGCAGCACGAAGCTCAAGCCCATGTCGTCGATCGCTGGGTCGTCCGGCTGCGCCCAGAGCCGCCCGAGGCTGCGACCTATCGCGGGGTCCACAGCCGTGGCGTGCGCAAGCGCGGCCGCTTCGTCGTGCACGAGGTCCTCGCCTCGCAGCGCGCGCACGAACGGCAGCGCGAGCGGCAGGTCCAGTAGTCGCTCGTCCAGCAGCGCCTACGCGTCGTGAGCTCCTCGGAGCCATGCCGCCGCCTACCTGCGCCACGAGCTTTCCGAGGAACGCAAACCAGCCAAGTACGCGGGTTTGCTCTCCAGCCGGTCGGTGACCGATGGGCGCGGGGTAGAGCCCGTGCGGCGCGGCGACCACGCTGACGTCCGCGCCGAGAGAGGCGTCGATGCCGTCCACGTGCGAGTCGAGGACCTCGGGGCTGGTGGAGCCGCGATGCACGAGGGTGTCGACGGCGTCGCGCTCGAGACGGATGTGGAGCTGCTGGAGGGGTGTGCCTTCGCAGAGTGCCGAGACGTGTTTGGTCACGGCGCGGTAGTCGCGCTCGTACATGCGGCGGCCCGAGCGGGACACCATGCGGTCGCCGTCGAGCACGACGAGACCCGCGTCCGTGCCGGGGAAACTCACCGTGAGGCAGTGGCTGCACTGGAGCACCGGGTGGCGCACTGCCGCTTGCTGCCGTGGGTAGGCCCGCGCCAGGTACGCGAGCTCGTTGTTGCTCACAACCCACCACGCAAGCACTGCCTGCGTGCAGCCGGTCGTCGCACACACCACGGTTGCGGCCGCACCGCAGCCCGCGCAGCAGCCGTCGTCACCGGTGGCCAGCGTACCGCACGTGTCGCACGACGGGAAGGCCACAAGGCCGCACGCCGCACAGTGGACAACTGCGAAGCGGTGGTAGCCGCGAACGGCCATTGCGGGTGCGACCACGGCCGGGTTGGCGGCCGGGGCGGCCGGGAGAGGCGGCGGTCCGTCGTCGCGCCAGAGCCCCAGCTGCTGCGCCTGCACTTCGCGGCTCACGAGCGAGAAGAACTCCGTCGTGGGTCCGAGCCCCGTGCCCACTTCGCCAAGGTACTCGATCTCGACGATGGCCTTGGCGCCGCCGTACGCCGACAGCAGCTTCTGCGCTGACGCCAGCAGTTTGGCGCGCGCCACGCGCACCTTGAGCCGCGGTAGCTTGGCGACGCGAGCCACGGCAGTCGCGAGCGCCGTGTCAGCCGGTTGCTTCCAGAGCGTGCGCCCAAGGTACTGCAGCGCGCGCGCGGGTCCGAAGCGCGTGCCGTAGAGCACGTGGAGCTTGGTGTCACGGGGCAGCACGAAAGCGAAGTCGCGCACGAGATGGCGGCACCACGCGGGCAGCAGCCGCAGCGCCACGAGCAGCGGCTGCGCGAGGCACTGGTCCACGTGCGCCGCCACCACCGGCAGCGTAGTGTCGACGCCGGGCAATCCTTGCACGCAACGAAGCAGCTCCAGGTGCTCCCATAGCGCCGACTGTGCCGCCTCGGGCTCGTCGTGGAGGGCCACCGCCGGGGCCTCGGGGCCCCGGGGGAAAAACACCAGCGTCTGCGTCGCTTGCCAGAGTGCCGTCACGTCGAGTGGGGCGTCACGGGGCACACATCTCACGAGTGCCTCGAGCACCGTGAAGTCGCTTGGCACCGCACGGTCTGCAAGCACAGCGACGACACGCGGGCCATCGTTTGGCGTGTCCGCAGGCCCAAGCACCTTGTCAGCGACGAACTCCTCGAGCGTCTCGATGCGCGCGAGCGGCTCCACGAGCACCACGGAGTCGAGCTGCTTGGCTGCCGCCATCTGTAGCCGCATCTTGAGATGCTGGCCCAGGAGTTCCACCATCGGCAACGCTGCGATGGGGCCTGTCACAACGCTGCGCGCACCGCTCACCACCGCGTGCATCTCGGCGCCAACGGCATCGCGCACGACCCCCACGAGCGCTGGCCACCCGGCGAAGCTCGCCGGAGCCGGCACGGCCGCCGTGAGCGCCGGCACAAGGCCGCTCGACCGAAGCTCAAAGACAGTGGGCGTCTCGACAGAAAGGAGGCTGTCCAGGCGGGTCCAGGCGCCGGCGTCCACGCTGACAGCGACCGCAACTTCTCGTAGGGCGGTGACAAGCGGGCTCTCGGTGGGTGCGCCGGCAAAGTGCTGCTGTACGAGCGTGGCGGCGTCTGGCAGCGCGGCCAGCGCCTCGACGACGCCGTCCCGCACAAAGCCGGCACGGTAAGTCTCGGGTGCGTGCTCCATGGCGAGCGCGACAATGGCGAGTGCGAGCGCTAGTTCGGCGGCGTCGCAGCGGCCGACGCTCACGGCGACGAACTTGCTGAGTACGCGGGTGTGCGTGAGGACGCGGGCGGAGAGAAAGGTCACGAGTTCATGCAGCTTGCCGAGGTACTTGGAGTTGCGTGACGAGTCGTACGCCGCGAACATGCACGGCACGAGCGTGTCCACAAGCGTGTTCACGGCCGCAGCGTACAAAGGCGATGCCTTGGGCCGCAGCATCGCGCCCACAAAGCGCAGCGCCGCGTCGAGCAGCGCAGGCGACGCGGGCCCCACCAGCACGGCCGGCAGCACCGCGCCGACCTCGGCACTCGCCACGAGGGCCTGTACCTCGCGCAGCTGCAGCGCGGATGCCAAGAGGTGCATCAGCGTTGCGTACGTAGCCGGCGCCATTGTGTCGGGGCGCCGCGCTGCCGTGTACGTGCCGAGCAATTGCAGCAGGTGCGCCAGGAGGCCGTCTGCGAAGAGCTCGTCCAGGAGGCCCGGGGCTGCCTTCACGCTCTGCGAGTCGCAGAGCCTAGCACCACACGGTCAGTGACAGCTGAGAAGGGAAGGCGATACCGCTGGAAGGCCACGCAGCCCGACGCAACGATCTGTGCGTCGTGCGATTTGGTGAGGCTGGCGAGCAGAGGCAGCGCGGCCTCCACGTGCGTCCAGGCCTCTACGGGCACGGTGGTGCAGAGGAGGGCGGCGGTACGGGCGGCGCCGCGTTGCACATCCGTGGAGAAGAAGTCAACGAACTGCAGCAGTGCTACCAGGGCATTTTCGCTAAGGACGGCTACGCGGACTCCATCGACGGGCGAGTTCGCGATGCGCTCGAGCATGCGCAGCGCGACTTCAGCGACGTCCATGTACTCGATGTTGAGCAGCTTTTCGCAGAGACTCGCGACGAGGCCATGGCTCAATGCGAGGTCGAGCACGGCGGGCGACGAAAAAATATCGAGAAGCCCTGCGAGGGCGCGGGACGCGTGGAGGAGGACGTCGATCGTGGCAGGGGTCTGGATGAGGCTCGCGAGAACGGGGATGTAGCCCTGTACGTCAAATCCTGCGATGGTGAGCATCTCTTCGGAGGTCATCGAAAGCAGTTCACAGAGGTCCGCGAGGCTCGCCTGTGTCAAGGGTCAGAAGCCAGGTTGCAACGGTGACGTACCGTTTGCACCTGAGGAGGACTGCCGGGGCGAATGCGCTCCAAGATGTCACGGTACTGGGGATTGAGACCAAAGATCTAGTTGGGCCAGAAATGAGATTGGCGACCGCTGAGCTAGACGAACTGGAAGATCTGTGCCAAGCTGCCCGAGGAGACCTGCTCGCAACATAAGCGACGGCTACAGAGGGTTCTGTACCTCTGAGCGCCTGGGGAAGGTCGTTCGTCTGCTGGGAGAGCGCGCGGAGCGTCCGCAGGAGCTCGTGCTCGGACATGGTTTCGTCTTCGTTGTCGCTCATCTTGCGCTGTGCAGGCCTCTTGCCCCCAAGTTATCCGGATGAGAAATGGCGTCCATCTAGCCTTTCACGCCGTAATGAGCTGCTGCAACAAGCCTAGCTAAACGCACCCCACTGACCCATGGCGTGGCACCGTGTCGCTCGCCCGCACGACCAACGTCGTCTCGCGACGTTCATGGCGACATGGGTTAGTGCTGAGACGTCTCGAGCGTTCGACTCTACGCCGCATGTAACTGTTGCATCCTTTTGTTTCTTGTGTGTGCAGCCGACGGGCGACGATCGGCGCCTTGAACCAGAAGGCCTTTTGTTGGGTGCTATCGTCGTCGAGTGCGATCGGCAGAGCGAACGGGGCACGAAAAGTTACATGGGGCGCGGTAGCCGGGTTCTATTACACTGACCGACCCTTAATACTAGACGATGATGTTTACTGGAGCTTCTTGGTAAGGTTCTCAGCGATCGCATCGAGGAACTCGAACGTGTTAAGCCAGTGCTTGCGCTCCATCTTGTCTTCGTAGATGAGGAGGGCGAGATCCTTGGTCATCTGGCCATTTTCGACCGTCTCAACGACAGTGGCCTCAAGCTGCTCGCAGAATGTCTGAAGCTTGGCGTTGTTGTCGAGCTTGGCACGGTGCATGAGACCACGCGTCCAGGCGAAGATGCTGGCAATCGAGTTGGTGCTCGTTTCGCCACCCTTCTGATGGACACGGTAGTGGCGCGTGACAGTGCCGTGGGCGGCCTCAGCCTCCATAGTCTTGCCATCGGGAGTGAGAAGCACGGACGTCATGAGGCCGAGCGAGCCAAAGCCCTGGGCGAGAATGTCCGACTGGACATCACCATCGTAGTTCTTACACGCCCAGACAAAGCCACCCTTGGACTTGAGGCACTGCGCGACCATGTCATCGATGAGGCGGTGCTCATACCAGATACCAGCAGCCTTGTAAGCGGCAGCGTACTCCGTGTCGTACATCTCCTGGAAGACATCCTTGAACATGCCATCGTAGCGCTTGAGGATCGTGTTCTTCGTCGAGAGGTACAGCGGCATCTTGCGGCTGAGAGCATACTCGAGGCAAGCGCGGGCGAAGCCCGTGATCGACTCCTTCGTGTTGTACATGCCCATGCCGACGCCACCAGCGGCATCGGTGAACTGGTACACCGTGTACTCCTCGGTCTTCCCGTTCGAGTCTTCGGGTGTGAAAGTCACCTTGAACGTGCCCTTGCCGGGCGCGACGAAGTCAAGCGCCTTGTACTGGTCACCGAAAGCATGGCGGCCGATGATGATAGAGTCCTTCCAGCCGGGAACAAGCTTGGGGATGTTCTTGCAGAGGATGGGCTCGCGGAACACAGTGCCACCAAGCTCGTTGCGAATGGTACCGTTGGGCGACTTCCACATCTGCTTAAGGTTGAACTCCTCAACACGCTGCTCATCAGGAGTGATCGTAGCGCACTTGATGCCGACGTTGTGCTTTTGGATCGCGCGGGCAGCGGCGAGCGTGACCTCTACACGTTCTAAATAAGCCTCTAAGAGGCAGGAGGCAGAAGTATACCGTCATTAGTCTGGTCGCGGTACTCAACACCCAAGTCAAAGTACTCGGTCTTGAGGTCAAGGAAAGGGAAGATCAACTACAGGAGCCACATGAGATGAAGCGCTTCAAGGGCGTGGACCCACCTTGTCCTTGATGAGCTGCCAGATGATGCGGGTCATCTCATCACCATCGAGGTCGACGATGGGGTTCTCGACGTGAATCTTCTCAAAAGCCATGATCTCAAGTGCGGCCGACGGAGCAAAAGCGGAAATGAGCAGTCGATTCCGTGAAATCCTCCGCACAACAAATGCCTGCCGGTTTGTAATATCCTTATCCGGATATCTAAATCTACGGATTTGTATAGGCTATCGAATGTGAGAGGTCCAGGTGGTGCCCCCCCCGTCTACTTCAACTTGATGCTGTTGACTCGTGGGCACGGACGGCGCCCCGCAGAATGTACCTTGGGATTTGTATGTGCGCCCCGCGGACAACACCAGGCGGGTCTGTTGACGGATCCTCGACCGCGAAGCCGCGACGAATCGCGCCAATTTCAACCTTTGCATCACCCATCTGCTGCACTCCCCACGATCATGCGTCCGCAGCGTCATGGCCGTGCCCATGGCTGGCCCTGCAATCTCCTCTCGCTGTTGCACTGGTAGGCGCATGGGACGCTGTGGACGGGTGAGTGGTCCAAGAGGGGGATGGGGCGCCGAACCTGCGCGAAGGACGCTGGGCGTGAAAAATGTGCCAGCCCGATCGGCCACGTGGAATTCACGTGGAAATTACTGTGTGTTCATGTTTCCGGATGAGCTCGTCATTTATCCGGTCAAGATGAGCCAAAAAAATGGACCAATGATCGCGTCAGGCGGCTGGCAGGTTGACGTCACGATGGCTGCGATGGTCAGGAAGCACCTCGCGCTGGGTTGGAGCCGCGCCAAACCGACCCGGTCCCTCGGAAGCATGGCACTCTGGAATCGCACCGACATTGAGGTCTCTATCGGCTGCGTTCGCGAGGAGTGGCGGGACGGTGTTCGGCGCCTGCGCTCGTTCCCAACAATACAGCAGGTTGCCCTCGAGGCGGCTGCATTCTTTACGCAGCCCGCACACATCGACTTTGGATACCCGCGTACGTTCAGCAGTCAGTACGTACTTGGACGGCAGCTGGGTGAAGGTGCATTTGGCAAAGTGTATGAAGTCGGCCCGGTGGACACTGCCGTCAAGTTGGACCTCGCTGTGAAGGTGATCCAGAAGGACCGGCTTGCCTCGCGCAAAGACTTCCTTGCCCTTCGACAGGAAGCGCGCATTATGATGCTTCTCGGTGGTACGCTCAACGTTGTGCACTACTTTGGTGCATACGAAGACGACTCGGCCGTGTATCTCGTCATGGAGCATTGTGTCGGTGGTGAGGCGTACGGGCGTATGACAGCGCTGCAGGATACGGAAGACCGCGTTGCATCCTACATGCTTAACGTTCTCCACGTCGTGTGGCAGTGCCATCTTCTACGCATCCTGCACGGCGACCTCAAACTGGAGAACTTCCTCTTCGCCGACGACCAGGTCGACTCACCGCTCAAGCTCACGGACTTTGGCGGCGCCGACTTCGTGCCCGCGGACAACACTGTGTCTGGGCTTCGGGGCACGCCATTGTACACGGCGCCTGAGGTCCTCACCGGGAAGTACTCTCTTCCCGCCGACATGTGGTACTACCCGGCCCTCAGTCGCCATCTCAACAACCACGTAGGAGCTGCGGCATCATCCTCTATCGTCTTCTCGGCGGCGCCTTTCCCTTTGAAGGCGAACTCATCAACGAGCGCATCCTTCACGAAGCCGTTGATGTCGAGTCGGGGGCATGGGCCAACATTTCACCCGAGGCCAAGGATCTGGTTCCGACCACTTTCTTCTATGGGTGCCGTTAAGGCTACTTTTGTATAGATACTCAAGCTACTCGAGCGAGACGTGACGAAGCGATTGACGGCGGAGGAGGCGCTCCGTCACCCGTGGATGGCGCAGGCGTTCGCACGGCGCAAAGATGCGCGGCAAATTCCCCGGCACCTGGGCGGCACGATGATCCAGCGGCTGCAGCTGTATCGGACGCTCAATGGCTTCCAACAAGCCGGTTGCCGTCGCGTGGCAACACCACCCCTCATGGAACGCGACTAGTGTTCCTCGAAATCACGAAACTCGTGCCCGACGACAGGAAGCACGACCTCGCTGTGCTCTTTTCCGAGATCTGCGTTGACGGCGCGACTACCATCGACATCAAAGACCTCGCGCGTGGGTTCAAAAATGGCGGCTACAAGTACCTTGCATCTAGCATGCTGCGCCGTTGCCCACTCCTCGTAGGCTCACGTGGGGTGAAGTGAAGAGCTTTCTAAGCCGCATGGACGTCGACGGCGATGGTGTCGTATCGTACGACGAGTTTTGCGCTGCCTTCTTCGACTGGCACGAGTTCCAAAGCGACGCTCTCTGGCCGCAGCTCGTCCAGCAGGCCTTCAACGTCTTTGACGCCAACGCCGACGGCAAACTCGAGGTCACGGACATCGCCCACCGCATGCCCGGTACTGACCTGCGCCCGGTCGCGAGAACTCACATCTGCCGTAGTTCGCATGGTGCATACGTTTCTGAGCGACGTCAACCGGTGCTTTGCCCACGCAGACAGCGACGGTGACGGCGCCATCACGCTCGACGAGTTCGAGCGCATCCTTCTCGTCCAGGACAACGCGTGGGCCGTCTTCGCCCCGCGGTATCTCTGGCAGTGAGTCGTGTATATTAACAGAGAAAAAGGCGCCGCAGAAGGCGGTAGAAAAGCACTTGCGGCCCCGCGAGGAGGCCGACCGTCGCGAGCGGATAAATACCGAAAGGGAAGCGCACGAGCGAGAGCGCGACGCTAGCGCCGACAGCCCAGAGGACGCTTACAGAGATGACGAGCACTCCGAATTCACCGAGGCCGGCTTTGGGTGGCTCTACCAACGGGTGAGACCAGAGCGGGCGCTCCGCTCTAGAGCACCTGGCGGCTGCGGTGGCGGGCGTGGCCGTGCCTCTCGCGCGCGGTGGTGCATCTTGGAAGTACTTGTGGGGCCCCATATTCTACCAGTAGCACTGCTCACGGGGCTCAAAAAGAAGCAACCTACGGCGAGCCGGGCAGCACGGGGCGGGGCCGAGGAGGCGCGGCTGTGGACTGTGTGGCCACGTGGGTGACTCGCGGGCGGGGATGGAAGGGGTACCTGGGACGGACTCGGGAGGAGCAGTGGCTGCAAAGACGGCGTGGGCTCGGTTCTCTCAGCGCTCATGCCTCGTCTATCGGCCGCGTGTCGTAACCGACAGGCCATAACGGACGCCGTGGTTTCCGCCTGCCACGTCATGCATCCAACGCAGTCGTGTTACTCACTCGTTAGGTCGACGACGCGGTCACAAGCAGCGTCTCTGGTGAGGTCATGGATCACGACGTCGTCAAAGGAGAGATCGAGAAACGGCGCCTCGTCGTCGCTCGCGGAGCGGACGCGGGGCGGCTGCGCTTGCTCGAGGCATGCCTCGGGACGCCTTTGGGGCTTCTTGGCGGGCGAGGACTCGTTGCCGGAGCGGGCCACGAGTTCCGTCCAGCGGAGCTCGTTGTCGCAGTAGGGGCAGTAGCCCACACGCGTCGGGAGGTGCCTCGAGTCCTCAGGGAAGCACTCGTCGATGCACGCGACGTGGGAGCGCAGTGGGCAGTCGGCGTGGTAGCAGCGCAGCATCGACTGACCAGCGTCAAAGGGAGCGAGGCAAATGGAGCATGCTGTCTCGTCGTATCTTGTGCCTTGCGGAAGTGCGTCCAAAGAGGCGATCTGGGTTTGCATCGTCACAGGGAGCTCCGTCGGTACCACAGACTTAGCCAAGTCGTGCACATCTACATCGGCTGTAAGCGCCGTAGGAAAGCACACCGACCGCCGGTCGTGAAGGAAACGGTGAGCTTAAGATCTCGCCAAGGAGGAAGGTTGAGGACCATGTAGAGCTCGACAAGCTTTCGCCGAACCGAGCGCATGCCGCCGATGCGCTTGTTGCCCTTGATGTGTTGCATGGCAGCCTTGGTGAAGCGGCTGTTGTACGGGTGTTGCCAGACGTACTCAACTACGGAATGACTTAATCGCAAGCCGCATAAGTGCCCATACATTGCAAAGCCAAGACTTTATTCGGGAAGCCATACACAACCACCAGCATATCCCTGCACAGTGAGCTGCCGGCCAAAACGGTAAAGGAGGGCATACCATGGCCGGTGTTTGCTCGTCTTCTTGGCGCCTTGAACGAGTTCGCCATTGTGCTGGCGCAGACGGCGCTTGGGCGTCATCGTGAAACCTATGTACGTGTGGGTCATGTGCAGCGACCGCCCCGCCGCGGGCTTCCTCGGCGTCAAGAGGTAGCACGCGTGGAACATCATCGCTTTCGTCGAAGCAACTCGAGAGCAACTTCCATCTGGTGACGGGGAAACACTGGTTTTGCATACACTGTATCTAGAGAACAGAATAAAAAACCAACGGTTTCAGTCTATTCTAGGGGCGGGAAATGCAGAGCCACGAGCCCGAGTCGGCTATCGGAAGGTGGAACGAGTCGCCGTGGTCTTGCGCGACGCGGGAAAAGGGCAACGGGTCGTGGAGGCGAATGTGCGCGACCTTTCTTGCCACAAAACCGAGGCTTACACCAACGCGAGCGGTGCCCTTCCAACGCTCAATGAGGTCTCTGCTCACACCATGCTGTTCGTCCAGCGCGACGATGTGGTCCTTGATCTCATCGTTGCTCACGACGTTCACGCGGGTCGTCTCAATGCCTGCCTTGGCGTCCATTGCAAGGAGGTAGAAGGTGCCGTACATCCAGTACAGGTCGTCCGACGCAACCTACCCACCAACGACGTCAGTCCCCGGCCCAAGGCTACAGACGGGACCTCTCTTCGGGCCCTAAAGGCGAGGCTTGCAGCCTCCCACGCATCGATGAACGCCTTGTCTTCTGCCGTGCGCGTCCGGTAGTAGCGCGTCCCCGTTTTCTTCTACGATCTTGCATAAGCCCCGCGGCGGGACGAGCCTGTACATAAGGATTGCGCGCCGCTGTCTTGACGCTTAAGTACGACACTTCTTCAAAGTAATACGCCGGCATCGTCACTGACACCACGTGGCCGTCGGCCTCGATTTGCTTGACGAGCTGGTCGACGTAGTCAAAGCGGAAAGCGCCGCCTTCAAAGTTCTGGTTAAGGTACGCGATGTTGGGGCCGTCCAAGATGTAGTGTTTCTTGCCCGGCGGAACCTGGCGCTAGCATGAGCGGTGGCGGGCATCGGATACTTGCCGTGGCGTGGCGCTGAGCGAGCCACTCCTGAAAGGTGCGGAGGGCCTTGAGCTTGTTGTCCCGCGTCATCGGCGGAGGCGGCGTGGCGTTCGGGTCCGAAGGCACGTACGTGCTCTCGATGCACATGGTCTCGACGGCGGCCAGCAGCTGATCCAGCTCCGCTGTTGAAACGGGCAGCTTTGTGAGTGGTGTGCTGCACTTTTGACATGCCTATCGATGACCAGCATGAGCAATCGGGCAATGGGTCTGTGGATACGGGAAGCATCGCAGCGTGAGCAAGCTGCGTCGTCGTCCAGTCGCCGTGCTGCTCCGTCGCCGACAACCAAAGCGCGACGTCTTCGGGCGTGAGTTGGTACCGGAGCTCACGGAGCACGCCAAGCACTTCTCGGAACAGTGCGATGTCAGTGCCCAGCGCAGCTGAAGCGAAAGATACCTACGTATGTGGTAGTTGGCGCGCCACCGGCAGCAAGACGTCCTACCAAGGTCGGGCCAACCTTGTCGGCCGGTTGGGTCGTGCCGATCGACTGAATATATTTCCAAAAGGCCCACGCTTTCTCCAGCTCGTTGGCTACAGTGCCGTTGTGATCCCAGATCCCCACCAACTTAAGTACCTTGGATGTAATGTTCGAGAAGAGGCGCATATGACCGGTAGTGGGGCTGTGCGCTCGGGTTTTTTTCATGTTTTCGCTTGAGGAACTCCACAGCAACGTCCGCACGTCCTGCGCACGCATGACGTCTCGTTATTCGAGGTCGAGGAGCGTACCAGTCTGTGTCAAAATGGCAACCATGGAGGAGAACGCGCCGTCATGGGGTCCCTGTGCATCCTCTTCGAGGACTCGGCGAAAAAAGGCTGCGATGTCCGTCACAAACGCCGGCTCCAGCGGGGTTGCCTGCAGGCAGAAGAAGTAGAAGGTGTCGCAGCCCTTGATGTCATAGGGCGCAGTGCGTTCGCGAAGAACGGCAAAGGTCTCTTCGAGGGATGCTTTCTGGCGGCGCAACATGTAGTGCACTTCAGGCATGAAGCGCCGGGATTTCTGCGACAGCTGCCGGACGATGCCATGCGCTCGCAGCAGCGAGAACGAACGGCGCGGCCACTGCATCGCTCCGGATCAACACCAGGAATTCGATGGCCCGCGTTTGATTGGACCGTTTTGCCGAACCGTATCCGGATTTATCCGGACATACTATTTCGATCTCCCGCCAAATTTCAAATGACAAGGAAGAGCTTTTGCATTGGCCTCGGGCCTCAAGAGTTGAAGTCGACGACGACAAGATAGCGCATGCGCATCTGGGCCGTGTTGAAGATGATGTACTCGTTGTACTCCAAGCCACCACCGGCGTGGAGATGGGACTTGTGCGCGTTGCGCTTAAGTTTGCCCACAGGCACAGCGACGCCGTCTGGCGGCGAGGCTTAACGTCGGGCCGAGCAAAAAGCGAGTACCTGGCATGATGTGGTCGAGGTCGGACTCAGGAAGGTACCAGCCGATGCCCTGCACGCTGTGGAAATTGACACCGTCGACGTGGCTCTGCGCGTGCGCGTCCGATGTTGAGCTCACGTAGACCGTGCCCAGCGCCACCTCACATAAAACGAGCAGACCCACTTTGTTCGATTGGCAGTAGCCAACAGATCGCGACACCTACGGCTACTTAGCTGTCGTCCCATAGATGAAGCATGGTACCGAGTCGCTAAAGTACAAGCCAACGCCAAAGCTATGGCCGTTCTTAGGTGCGCACGAGGGCGCAATCAGCAGGCCTAGTGACCGATGCCGGCTACAGCAGCAAACGGCGAAGTACCTTTGCTGAGGATGCTGGTCCAGTTTGTGAAGGAGCTGCCGTGCCAGAGCAACTAATGGTTCTCAGTCGTCGACGAGAGTGCAGAGAGAGTTGTCAACTACCTTGCGATTGGGAAGTGCTGCAAACTTTGCAAACCGCTTGTTTTCGATCTGAGAGACTGAGCGACATAGGTTGGGAGACGATTTCACCTCTTTGTGGACCGAGTAAACGCAGCGCAGCGAGAGACCGATCTTGAGGGGCACCTTGGTGTTGTCGAAGTACGTCTTAATAAGATGCCAGTCTGGCGCGTCGGTGGGTAAGATGCGCAGGTCGCAATTGAGAGCTTTGTAGTGGCTGCACAGCGGGTCCGGCACCCGAGCCCCCTGACAATACCGCTCCTGCCGCCGTGTCAAGCAGCGTTGTGACTGGCTCCGTACCAAAGTAGCCACGAGGTCGCGCTTGGTCGCCGTGCTCTGCGTGGAGTCCACGACGTGCTCGCCCATGGTGCTGCCAAAGACATGCGGCACAACTAGCCACGGCGTCAGTGGCGGGGTCGGCACCACGAGTAGGCGGACGAGCGTAGAACCGATTCGTGAGTATCGCCAGGGAGAGCCGCTGCCGTGTGCGCGTGGCCGTCATGTCGAGAACTATGTCCATTTCGCCCAGAAGCGCCTTGGCCTGCACTGTGTTAGCCCCCATCACACATCCTACCAAGTGTACGCGGGCGATTGTGTGCTTGGACAGCTTCATCTACGTGGCAAGTGGCAACGTGTTTCAGGCGGCGACTCACCGCCAAGGGTATCGGAAAGGGACTGGCAGTTGGGGCTCGAAGCGACGACGTGCACAGCAGCGCCATAAGGTGCCGCACCTCCGAGGAGAGTTGCTGGCTTGTGTAGCTTCCTGGGTCGACGTCCACGAACCTAGGATTTGGTGACGAGGCGCGGTTGACCTGCGCACACGTGAAGTCACCCGTGGCGTCGTGTTGAAACCGGTTGCGCCATGAGACACCCGTCTTGGTGAAAAAGAGCGCAAGGAACATTTTGATGGCGTCTTGCAGTGAGTCGGATGGTATGCACCGCGTTGAGCTCGCCTAAATCCATGAGCCACGAGAGGCTCTGGCGAGCGATACATACGTCGAGGCTCACCTCGCTGCCGTAGTGCTTTTCGATGTCGGTCGTACGCTCCAGGAGGAAGTGTTCACCGGCATTTGTACAAAGGACCTGGAGAACCACCTCGAGATTCGTCCGGGCGCCCAAATCCACCTAGTCCCAACACACATCGGTGTGTTATGCGTTTTTGGCCGCGAAGTACTTTGTGGAGGCGCGCCGTGTAAAGGATATCGTCGTCCAAATAGACCCTGGCTGTACCAGGCAGGTTTGCCGAAGGGTCAACATGTAGCGCAGACGATTTTGTCAACAGCGACCTGGAAACGTATTTGGCTTTGGCCCCTGCAGCCGCGACAACGACTGTCTGGCGAGGGGGCTTGCGCTGCTTAGCCGCTTTCTTCATCGTCTTTGGAACTGATCGTTGGGGGTTTAAGACGTTAGCCTGGGACACGGCGCAGAAAGAGGAAAAAGATGATGGCTGCATGATGTCTATTATGGGGCGCTTACTTGTCGGCTTGCTTGCTCACACTCTTCTTTGTGTATTCGCGCGAAGGAGGGATCGGCAGCACGTTGGCCAAGCCGAGGAGGAACGACACACGGTCGCTCGGCTGGGCACCGACACTGAGCCAGTATTTTACCCGGTCGTTGTTGACGCGCAGCTCCTTCACGCCGTCCTTAGCCGCGATCGGGTTGTACGTGCCGAGGATTTCGAGGTGGCGGCCATCGCGCGGGCAACGGGCATCAGCGGCCACAATGCGGTAGAAGGGCGCGTGCGTGCGACCCCAGCGCGCAAGACGGAGACGGACAACCATGACTACGAGGACTCGGAAGGTTGAGCAATGGTACAACCACGCCTCCACTGGTTCTTTTCCACCAATGGCATTCGTCCACGACGATCCCACCAATCCGCGAGCGCCATTTGCAGAATATACGCCAAGGCAGGCCAATTTGTTGGAAGATTTGGAGACGATCGCCAGGGCACCGGGTCGAGCGCGCTTCCTCCAGGAGTCACTCGTCAGCTTATGAAGCAGGTGCTGTGCTTGAGAACCCTGCCATGACGCATTGGTTAATTGATTGCTGGCGTTCACCTCTCAAGTGTTGTGTAGAATACATTTTTATTGGATAAAAATAAAATGAATTTTACGCTTTTCTGCCAATAAAGCTGCATGGACCGAAACGTCGCAAAAAGATCAGAAAATGTCTGCGCTGGGCGGGCTGCGCGTCGTGGCCGCGACGTCACCGATAGTCTTCCGTATGGGCACCAAGAAGAAGCACCGCTTGGAGCTCGTCAACAACGCTTCTGACATGACCATTGCCTTCAAGGTCCAGTGCACCGAGTCGGCGCGGTTCCGTCTTCAACCAGCTAAAGGTCTCGTTTCACCCGGAGCGTCAGTACCCGTGCATATCCAACTCGCCTCTCATGTTACGTGCGCGTGTGCGCCACTCTGTGCTTGCTCACGTTTGCCCCTAGAATGCCGATGAGATCAACTGCACCTTTCTCGTGCTTTCCAAGCCAGTTGAATCCCCCGACAGCGTCGAACAATGGTCCAAGAGCGACACTGTGACCAAAGACTACATCCAGGCCGAAATTCGGTGTCCCGAGGCCACAGCTGCCCCACCAGACGAAGCCACCCTCGGCACCACTGTTGCAAAGCACGTCGTGCGGCTGCTTGTCAAGAACAAGAGCCGTAAGGTTGCCAATCGGCTTAGCGAGGCCGAGATCACATTTCTGCGGCGCCAAAAGGCTCAAGTCTCGGCTGGGTGCTGGGCAGAATGGGAAGACAAAGCGGTTCAATACCGCGGAAGGCTACAAGAAAAGAAGCGACGAACGTCGTCAGCGACATCGTCAGCATCGTTGTCTCTGCGTAGCGACGACTCGATATCAGTGTCGTCTCCTCGCTACGGCGATGACGACACGCTCTCGGCCCACACTGACTCGAACCAAAGCTACTTGTGCTGCGGTGCGAAGTACCCGGTGGCTCTCAACTGATGTCCTCCGCTGCAGAGCCCGTGGACAGCGTGGATACAGACGCGTACTACAGTAGAGCAAGGCAACCTGCTGATGCCCCCTGTCATTGCGTGCCCCGAAGAGAAACCCCACGGTCATGTGTTGAGCCAGCCTGTCTCTGGACGCGGTACATGCTCGACGTGTGCTTTCAGCAGCTTCAGCACACAGCCACTGTGGGAGCGGGCAGGGCGACCAGAACTCACTGGGCCTCGTAGGTATGTCGAAGCGTCTCTGGGCACAAGGAAATGAAGGAAGCCATCGCTCGCATCGCGAGGTCCGCCCAGGAACTCGTTGTTCTCCACCGCACGAACCCGTATTTCGACGATTCCCCCGGACTAGAGGTCCCGAAGCCACGGGACCTGGCCTAGCTCCCCCACTAAGTTATCTCACACGTCAACGAAAACGTATCCAGTTAAGCGTTTGCTGCACCGTTGTTGATGGAACACTCGATTCCTGCCGCAAGCAACCTCCATCGCTTTCGGAGGCCCCTGCTTCACGAGGAGCCCTGGACAAGTCTTTCACCGAGTGGAATAAATGTGGCACGTGATTTTGCAGGAACATTTCGCGGAGCCTGCCTGGGAGCGCGCTCGTTTGTCCGGTCGCGGACGTATGCACCCCCAGGACCCGCGGCCAAGTACGAGTATTGATTGAGACATATCAAGCACGGTTGCAGCTCCCTCAGTGCACACGCCGTAGCTTCATGGCTTCGTTGCGTTCGCCACAGAGATTGGGCGCTGGAATTGCTTCTTGCACTTCCGTGGCAGTACCCGAGTGACTGGGCATGCACGCTTGCGTGCACCAAGCAAAGCCACGCACGCATTCTTCCGAGGACACTGAAGCATTTAGCGTCCCTGCACAGTGCCATGGGCCATGGTATTGGACATGTTTATATTCTATCCCGTGCTTCGAAGTTCGATTTTGGGGAATTTGAATTTTTGGATTTTCGAACGGACGCGCGATGTTCGTGCCCTTGAGCTCGGGGGAAGAGAGCTACCTGCGGCAAGAGGAGTCGCGCCGCCGGAGGCAGATTCGTCTCCTGCAAGTATATGCGGCCTATATGTTTGTCGTCTCAGAGATCTGTAGGTGCGCGAGGAAGAGAAGCGCATTGCGTACGAGCGAACCCAATGGTACAAGCGCCGGGCGCTCGAGTCCCGAGCTACGAAGCGCGGGCAAAAGGTCGTAGCCTTCGAGACAGAGAAGGCCGTTGCGCTATCGAGTTTGCACGAAAAGTACAAGGCAGCGCTTGCGGCGATCGGCGACGCCCAGCGCCAGGCGGAGGATTACAACGCGACCATGCACGAGCGGGCCAAGCGACAGTTGGGCCTTCTTGCATCCCACGACGCCATCGTCGAGGAGCGCTTCTCGTCAGCACTCTCGACAGAACAAAAAATGCAGCGCATCCGTGCCGAACGCGAGTGCATCATTCGGGAAAACATGCGTAAAGTTCAAGAGATTGCGGACCGCCAGCGTCGTCACGCCGAAAAGATCGCGCAGACGAAAGCGGCTCGCGAGGCCGGCGACCGCGCGCTCAAGGAAGAGATGGCTCGGCGTGTGGAGGAAGATGCTGAGTACGTCGTGCTCCCCGCAGACCTCTCGACCACAAGGTTACACGCGTCGGCGCGCCTTGTCAAGCGGCACAACGTGCGCCATATGAGCGCGATAGATGGATGGGCCGAGGGCGACCGGAAGCGCCTCGAGGAAGACGTCCGAGAGCAAGAAGCGCTCACAACGCGGGCTGTCGTCGCTGACCGCGCCAGCGCGCGGGGTGTAGACGCGCAGGCCGTCGTGACTGCCCAACGCGAAGCCAATGAGGCGCTCAACTGGCTCTCGGCGCTGGAGCGGCAGATCAAATCAGCCCCGGAGCGCAAAGACGTCGTGTACGATGCCGCCGAGAAAGCACGTGGTGATGCCGTTGCCGAGGAGTCGCGCGAGCAAGCCTTTGAGGCGCTCTTCGGAAGGGACCCGCCGCTCGACACCGCGGAGCTGACGACGCCCCGAGCCCGCCGCCCACCCGCAATTCCTCCGGCCGCGTACTTCCCGCAGATGGACGACGCGCCTACGGTGCAAGCCCCACCTACGAGGCGACCGGCAAAAGCATCGCCGATGCCTCCACGCGCGGCCCCGTCGAGTGACCCGCACCCGACGGAGTCCCCGTCGCCACCGCCGCGGCTGCCGCCGGCCATTCCCAAGCCCCTTAGTGCCGCCTGCAACGCCGACGATTCTCTCGCTTCGCTCCCCGGCGTGGATCGGTCGACGCCAAGGGCCATGCCACCCAAGCCTACCGTGTCTGTGGTTGTGGACGTTGTACCGTCGACGCCCCCGCCACTGCAGACGTCTCCACAGCTCCCAACGCCGCCGACGTTGGTAGAAGCTCCGGAGCTTTTGCCGACCAAACAGGGGGCATCGCCCCCACCACAGCTGGCGTCTCCTCGAACATCGTCGCCCACACAGCTGCCGACACCCGAGAGCAACACACATGAGGAGCCGATAGGCGATGCCCCCGCGCCATCGACTCCGCCGTTTGGGTTCAAACAGCCGCCCTCCAGCTCCGCGTTCGCTCAATCACGCGTGTCGGCCCCGGAAGAGTTGCTAGCGCCCTCCCCCATTTCGTTGGACGACGACTTGACAGTGTCGACGCCCAACCCCACAGCCAGCTCAACACGAGCCTTGTCGACTGTGCCGACGCCCAACACGACATCGCTGGGATCTGCGCGGTTCGGGGGCAGTCTTTCAATGCCCCAGCGCTTGCAGCTGTCGCGCCGACCGGCGTCCGCATCGTCGGCGCCTACTCCAATCATGACGCCCGCGGGGGGGTCCAGCGCTACCGCCCAGCGCTTCTCCCGTTCCGCCGGGGATGTGTCTGCTGGCCCGGGCCTACACACGTCTCGCGTCGCAGCTGCGAGTGACCCGACGACGCTCAACATCACCGACTCGACGCTCCGCTCAGCTACCGGGCCGTCCGGCCTTAGCGGCTTCTCGGGGCAGGCGCAGGTGAGCGGCCCGAGTAACTTCAGCTCGCTACCAGCTTCGGAGCAGCTCTCTGCGCTCAGACCCCTCGACCTCTCGAGCAGCAACTGGTCCAGTGACGGCGACTCGTGGGTGTCACTGGACGAGCTTGCGCACCGGTACTCGCTGCCGCGCTCGAGCAGCGGCTCTGACGGCCCGCCGTCGCTCGTTTCCATCTCTGCCGAAGTGAGCCCGCGGCCCTCGATGGCCCTTACCAGTGTACCAGCCGACGCCACCGACGCCTCGCCGTCGCCCGCTGTAGTTGACCGCTCGTCCTCGGCAGCGTCGAACTCTCAGTCGCGCGGACCCCGCAGCCCGCGGCTAAGCGCGACCGATTCGGACCGCTCAGCAGGAAGCGCGGCCCGCAGCAGCCACCGCCTGCGCGCGACTTCGTCGTCCTCGTCTGCGTCCTCCCCGTCGTCGGCGTCGAGTGGCAGCTCCAGCAAAAGCCCCGGCCGGCCCTCGGCGTCGTTCCGATCGGCAGTCCACGATGACCGCCCTGACGGGTCTCGGGTGCGGCCGCTGGAAGCGAGGACTCAAGCACCCATGACGCTCCAGGACATGAGTGCGGACTTTCTGCCATGCTTTGACTTGAGCTCGTCCGTTGCAACGTCGACCGATGATTCGACGCGAGGTTCCTTGCTGCGGCAGTCGCTGCGGCGGCACTCGCGCCAACTCCTCGAGTCGAGCAGCAGCGGCTCGGAGACGTCGGTGGATCGGGCACGGATGCGGCAGCGCATCGTTGAGCTGCTCGGTGGCTCGTCGTCGTCAGCTGCCAGCTCCGAGGGGTTTGTTGCCGGTGCCGACCTCGACACGGAGATCTCGAGCTCGCTCCAGCGCATGCAGAGCCTGGTGAGTGATGGAGACGTCGGACTACCGCAGTACACGCTCTCGTCCGTCGGTGACTCGCGCTTAACACACACGACGATGGGGCTCGGCAGTAAGCTCTCGGAGTCGAGCGACGAGCTTGTGGATGACGGCGTGGCTGTCACGGGTGACCTCTCGTCCAGCGTTGCGTCGTCGCAGTCGTCCGATAGCCACGCGCCCATCTCGCAGTGGTTTCTCGCGGTGCCATCGACGGCCTCGGGGCGGACAAGCCGACTCGTTGCCGCGTCGTTCTCGTCCTCAGCCTCATCGTCGCGCGTGTCTACGGGCTCAGAAGACCCGCCAGCGCGAATTGCAGCCTCGATGGAGCCCCGCACCCACAGCGGCTCTTCAGCAGCGTCCTCGAGTAGCAGCGCCACCGACGAAAGACCGCTCGCTGTCCCGAAGCCTTGGCCCCCTGCACCTTCATTCGAGTTTGTGGGTACACTAGGGTCCCTGTCGAGCTCCAGCAGTTACCTCTCTAACGACCACACCCCCATCCAGCACACAACTCTGCCCATGGAGCCGTCGCCCAGCGCATCGTCGACCTCGCTCTCGAACGACCATACCCCCATCCAGCACACGACTCTGCCCATGGAGCCGTCGCCCAGCTCATCGTCGACTTCGCTCTCAAACGATCACACGCCTGTGCAGCACACTGCGCTGCATCTGGCACCGGCAGCGAGATCATCATCGTCTTCGCTTTCCAATGACGACCGCCCCGCTGTGTACAACGATTCAGTGATGGCACCGTCGCCCATCGCGTCGTCGACCTCACTCTCGAACGACCAAACGCCGGTACAACATGCATCGTTGCCGGCGGCGTCGGCCTCATTCGGGTCAGTTTCCAGCGATGTGCGTGCAGCGGCGCGCGTGGCCACGTCTGCCCGATCCTCGTCGTCGAGCTCTCTCGCCAGCGATCACAACCCGGTGCAGTACGCAAGCTTGAGCGGCTCGGGGCCATCCCTCGAGCGCCGCAACTCCCCGTTCGCCGCTGAGAGCGCCCCTATTACGTTCCTTGGTTCCATGAAGGTACCGTCACCCGCGTCCGAGCTCTCGAATAATGCTGCGTACGCCGACGCCTGCCTCGCCGACCTGTCTCACGACGACGCATACACGCAGTGGCTCGTACCCTCGGCCCTTGTCGACTACGACGAGGAGAAACCGCCGGCGCCTGCATCTTTCCGGGGCTGTGACGAAGGCTCTGTCCCCGACGAACATCTCGCGACTTACGACCTCTCGGGCTTCAGCGCCTCCGACTCGGAGACCGATGGCGACGGGGCCGCAGTGGCCCCGCACTGGTCAATCCCAACGCCGACGCCTCTGGTTTCTGGGGCAACGCTACCGCAGGAATTAAGGTGGTCGACCGGCACTGCAGCTGGCGCTGAACTTCGCGTCTAGGATGGCGTCGCACGACCTGAGCGTGGGTAGCAGTAGTAGCGAGCTGTCGTCGTCCTCGGGCAGTCCGTCGTCGCTCTCAATCCAGTCGCTGCTTCCCCCAATGCCGTATCCGATGATGCCCATGAACGTCCCCCCGCCCCCCGTGGCCATCGGCGACCTCGGCAATTCCTTTGCCTCGTCATCGAGCAACAGTAGCCGCAGCTCCTCCGCGAGGGAGCCATCAATCGCTGAACAGCTACGGCTACGCAACCCACAGCTGTACGAGCGCATGCAGCGGCGTAAGGAGACGGTGTCGGCACCGGTAGCCGTCGCTCGAGGTAGGCGAATGCTTCGTCAACGATGAATCATCGTGCGAAGCAGCTAGCCAACTTCAGCAAGACCGCCGGGCCAAGGCCGAGCAAGATCGAGTGCAACAGATAGTGCCGCAGCCGACGCAGAACCCCACGCTGGCGCGGTTGAGTCACGGTGAACGCGCCCGAGTCCCCGCTGCCGAGATGAAGGAGCGCAGTCGGCGACTGTACGACAAGTTGCCGGAGGTCGTCGAGCGCAAGCGGCAACAGGACCTCATGATACAACGCCTGCAGCGTCTGCAGCAATTACGAGAGAACGAAAAGGTACAAATGCTACAAGCCACCCACAGCTTACATGGTTTAGACGCGCCGAGGACGGCCTACGGGGCACCCCAAGGAACAATAAATTAATTAACCCCCAACCTTTCTAGAGTTTATCGAGCGTTTGGATCCCTTGGGTCAGTGCATTTGGGAAGTGGACTCGTGAAGTGGTGCAACCTTTTTGCGCCTCAAACACCGAGATCGACTTCTTTCGGAGGTATGCTTCGCGCTGGGGTACCCTGCGTGACCAAGAGCTGCACCTGTTGGCGCTGAGTCTTGCTGCCGTTTTGAGAGGTCCACACATAGCGATAGAAAGAATCGTCTCTGAGTTATGTTTCCAGAGTTTAGAAAGGCAACTACAGTGCCATCACTTCTGTATTCCATCGCAATGCTCCTCTCGCCTTAGCGTACACTGTACGCACGCCTTGTTCGCAAATTGTGACTACAAACGACATATCGTCCGGACTGCCTGGCCCTCTCGAAGCACTGCACGCTCAACATTCAATTGTCTTTTGTTGAGCTGTAAGAACGGCTAGAACATCGACAACAGAAGTTTTCGCCCCCTGAGAACCAAACGACGGAATTCGCAGTTCCTTTTACATCATGATCGATGTGGCTTTGACATTCAAAATCTACGGTCCCGTGGTGTAAGCGGCAGCACTCTCGACTCCTAATCGAGCAATCCGGGTTCGAATCTCGGGGGGACCTAACTCAAGCGTAAAACCATCCTTTTTACTTTCGTAATTTGCAGATAGTTTAAGGCATAAAACCGGACAAACGATGAGTGCAACAAGTGCCGAGGGCGCTAAACAGCACTTCTGCAACGTATGACGGAAATACACCTTAAGACATGGGCAACACGAATAGATAGCGTTCGGACTAAAAAATTTGCCCTCCCAGTTCGACTTCACACTCTTGAATCATTGCATGCATGCTATTCGATGGACGACTATCGCTTCTTTCCGAGTGAAATTGTTTACATACAGCGTACATTGTAGTTGGCATTGACCACCTTCCTGCACTTTTGTGCTGCCCAGCCCCACATCGTCCACCCATTGACTCTGGGCAACGCAAACACGAGGCAAAATACGGCCCTCTTGTCAAACGCACACCACATGCCAACATGTCATGTGCAAAGCTGTCGACACCATGCGCAACCGTGCCCCACTCGTTGACAATTCACACTCGTGCATCGACGAGTCTTCTTTCGAGCGCTGTGGATGTGTTCAAGTTGCCGAGTTGACGTTGCGGCCACAATCTGGGGATTGTCAACCGCAGGACCACCACAGCCCCCAGAGATCTCTTCACCATTCGTTCATCGAAGCTCCAACCCGCCCAATCGTTCCCACAAGTTGCAGCCACCGACTTCGCTTGGCGCAATGCCTGCAGAAAGTGCAACCCCTAGCCCTCGCGCCACTTCAACAATGGGTCGGTGCCATCTCCAACGTCGCCGTCGTGGTCCATCGTCGAGCCACGGCGGTGGCGACACATGCGCGGCAAACGCACACCGCCGGCTGGCGCCGTCGGGCGCCTGCGACGCGGCCGAATCCGAGTCGACGTGGCAGCCGCCGTCCGGATTACACAACAGCAGGATGCGCTCGCAACTCAAACCTCAAATCCACTTTATGATTCGGAGAGATCCCGGCCCGTGATTGGCCAAGAATTTTTAACTCGGCATCTGATTCGTCTGATTCGGGCCAATGGGCGCGAAGATCGGCCCCAGCAAACACCAGCTTACGGAACAAAAGAGTTCGGGCGGCTCCCGAGGTGCGCGCATTCCTTCTTCGTCCTCATGAGCATGGCGCAGAGCGACGACGTGCGCGTCACCGTCAACTACCACACGCAAGAGCCGATCGCGATGCCACCCGCCGCCCTGCCGTCGCCGTCGGCGTCAGCGCTCTACCGTGAGCCGCACAAGGTGGCTGCGGTGTATGCCGCCTTCATCCTCTTTGGCCTCGGGTCGTGGATCATGTCCAATTGTACGCCAATCGCATGTATGAGGCATGTGGACTCATCTTGACACAGGTGTCTTTGTGGAAATAGCGGCATTGTATCAAGTACAGAGCTCCATGGGGTTGACACAGCCCTCATGCATCTGCGTAGCGCACTCCTGAAAAGGCTGCGATCAGCGCCTACTTGGTACTTACCAGTTGGTGCTGACTCGAGAAATCTCATGCGGACTCGTAGATTGTGGCCATTCAAGCCTCCAATATCTTCCCGACGCTCTACATGATGTTCAACAACGAGCAGCAGCTCGTGTCCATCCGCACGGCCATCTGGGCGTTGCTCGCCATGGGCATTGTGGTCTGCGGTGCGGCTCACGGCGCGATAGTGGCATGCTTACATGCGCTTTAGTGCTTCTGTCCATCTTCTGGGACCAGACATCCGTCATCTTTGGGCACTCGCACAGCACGGCCTTGCTAATTCTTGTCTTCTTCGGCGGCATGGTCAGCTCGACGACTAGCGTTGTCTACTACCCGTTTGTCGCAACGTTCCCGCCGCTCTTCACGAGGTAAGCTAGGGCCTGCCGACGCATAGATCTCACGTGTTGTCAGTGCCTTGTCCACCGGCGAAGGACTAAGCGGGGTCATCGCGGGCGTCCTGGGCATCGTACAGGATCCCGGGGCATCTCACATGAACATCACCATCGGCGGATTCTTTTTCTACGGCGCCATCGTCTTCTTCGTGGCCCTGCTCGCGTTCGTCTTCCTAACCAAGTCGTCATGGGCCACGGAGATCCACTCCTCGATGGTGCTCCTTCCGTACATCAAAATAGTACTCATCGGGGCCTGTAGTACCGAGAAGACAGCGGCGACTTTGACTACAAGTTCACTCCGCCGCTCAAGCGCGCGCCGCCGTCGCCCGCAAGGAAAATGTCGGAAACGGTACGGCCCACTCCTTCCACCCCGCTCACAATGGCCCACAGCTGCCGCTGGTTCTCCCCCAGTCCAAGCACCAGTTCTCGAGCTCCGTGGAGCGGCGCAACTACGTCCTCACCAAGCTCTGGAAGCCGCTCTCGTGCCAGGTTATCCTCTGCGCCATGAGCTTCGGCGTCATCCCATCGATCCTGCCCTTCCTCGGCAGCAAGTACGCGGTACGAAGTGGCTCCTGGGGCCTCTGAGGGCTTAAACTCGCGCAGGACAGCGCCGAAGTGCTCAAGTGGTCTTCCGTGCTCTCAATGGCGTGCGACCCGCTCGCCCGCTTCCTCACGAGCTTCTACCGCTGGTACAACGTCACCGCTCTCACGTCGCTCACCGTGCTGCTTGGTGTACGCATCGACCTGCTGCCAGCAGACGCTGACCTGTGCGTAGGCGGGCATGGTGGTGTCGTCCACGTCGGCGCACCCGCTGTTCTCGGCCCACCCGCTGGGCGGCATCGCGCCCGTCGCCGCCAACTGCACCTTCGTGTTCCTCTTCGCGTACTCACAGACGATGGCCTACCTCACGCTCAAGCGCGAGGTCCGGTACAACGAAACGTACGCCACGACGGCCTACCAGTGGTCGGGGTACTTGGCGCAGATGGGCGGCCTCCTCGGCACCGTCATCATCTTCCCGCTCGTCACATATACGTCGCTCTTCCAGGGAAGTTATGGGTCCGTATAGTTAGGTAGTAGTCGTAATATATTAGTTTGCAGTCGTCGCCTTGGGCCGTCAAGCGCGGAGGAAGCGAACCAGGAGCTCGAGGCTCTGTGGGTGGTACGGCACCGTGTGGTGGGTAGCGTTGACGACCTAGCTTTGCCGTGAGGCGCGAACGAGGTGCGCGGTGAACCCAGTGCTGGTACTCGCCGGGCATGTGTGTCTCGTCCACCGAGACGGCACCATCGGTCGGGTACTGCCACTGGTTCCAGGGGTTGAGCGACAGCGAGCCGGCAACGATGAGCGACTGGCAGAGCCGCGGGAGCTTCCCGAGGCGCGCGTCGAGCTCCGCCGGCGTCATACTCGCGAGCTCCTCCATGGCCACGTTCTGGTCGATGACTGATTTGAGCACTGCATAGTAGGCACATCTGGCGGTCGCGTCGGACGTGTGGCTGCGACGTGTACGTACCCGCGGTTAGGTGGCGCCAGCATGACGACCTTGGATCGGGTTGTGTCCCAGTCGATGGATCGAAAAGCCTCCTGCAGTGAGGGGTCTGAAGGCCGTGGAAATGAGAGAAGGTACCCGAAGCACGAGGGCGCCATACCCATGGGTCACGAAGTAGCACGATTCCATGGAGCTGTACGGCTTGATCATGTGCAGCAACTCGAGGAGCTCTATCGCCGATCGTTCGGCGAAGCGTGTCCTTGAGCTCGCGTACCTCGTCCTGACTCCTTCAAGCACTACGAAGAGCGTCAGTTGGACCACCGTGCGTGTGGCACCTGCTCGTTGGGATTGTAGCGAAAGGGTCGCACACTGAACTTGCCGCCGACAGGTGTACGCAAGAGCCACTCGAGCGGAAGCAACTGCCGCCCGCGGCCGCATACGTCATGCACCGTCACGAGCACCGGCCGGGCGATTGCCGCCAACGCCGCCTGCGAGGGGACAAACGAGCCCATTGCTCTGCGTCGTGTGCGTATCTCTGACGCAGCGTCCCACTTTGGCAGCGAAAGCCCCCCATTGCAACGGCCGCGTCACCTTTTCGAAGGAATATTCCACCGACAAGCTTGCACCGACACGCTCGCACCGAGAGCTGCGTTCACCCCGACAGGACGGACGACCCAGGTCCATCGGCGTTCGCCGTATGATGTACTCTTTTGCGGTCGAGGCGCCAGACGCTCGTAATGCGAAAAAGTTGCCGTTTGGTGCAGTTGCACTTTCTGCGGCGTAACCGGCCGTGTCAGTTTCCGATGCGGCGCTCGGGCAACCACTCCGTCGAGAAGATCCACCCCGAAGAGGGGATCCGCAGTGCAGACGCCGTCACAAGCTTTGCGGCGCCAGTGCCTCGGGTGGCCCCGGTGGCGAGTGCGCCAGTGCCCAAAACGCACAACGTGGGCGGCAAGGCCTATGGCAGCTTGCGCGAGGCGTTCTGTTTCACAGCCTTCCTTGTTGTCTTCCTCGTCGTGACGGTGTACGACCGGGGCACGGCGGCTTGGTTCTACTACTCAGACAGCGTGTCGCGGTCGCTTGCGGCCACGGCGTTTCCTTCCGGCGCGGACGCGACGGTGACACTGACGCTCCCGGACGTGCAGACGATGGACGACGTATGGAACTGGTTCGAGGGACCGCTTGCCAACACCCTCTTCCCTACCACCGGTGAGTCTGTGCTCGGCACGAACCAGATTGTGGGCAGTGTGCGGCTGCGCCAAGTGCGCGTGCGGCCCAACTCGTGCACCCTCCAAAGCCAGTTCGCGGGCTTGCTTTCGTACTGCTACGGCGCCTTGTCGCCGTCAGCCGAGTCGACCGCGGGGTTTGGGCCGGTGCAAAACTCGGACACAGTTTCCAACTACGCGGCGTACTCCTACGCATCGACGTACTTTGGCTCGTCCAAATCGTACGCGCAGCTCATGCAGTGTATCTCGGGGTGCGAGGTCGCGGTAGGGAGTCTCTACGGCATCGACAAAGCGCGGTACGCCAGTGCCTACGCAAACGCGTGCTCGCTCAGCTGCACGTGCTTTTATTCGAGCGCCAATTGCAACGCACCCGCGGCATCGGCCCCAGCACCCGTCTACAGCTTCAACTGGACAAGCGCCGATGCGACACAGAGCGCGGCATTGCCGGGGCTCTTCACCACCATTCCTGGCTCGGGCTTCGTTGTGGACCTGCTTCCAGCCAACACCACGGACGCCCGCGCCCAAATCGCGGCGCTCAAAGCTGCCAAGTACTTGGACGTGGCGACGCGCGCCGTGCTGGTCGAGGTGGCTGTTTTCAACCCGTACCTGGAGCTCTTCGACCTCGTGACGGTGCTCCTGGAGGTGCCGCCCACGGGAGGCGTCTACGCGACGCTGTCCTCGGCGGTAGTCGACCTCTCCGCCTACTCCGCGAGCGCCGGCGGCAAAGTGTTCTTCGAGGGGCTCTTGGCGCTTGGCGTCGTGCTGTACGCCGGCGAAGTACTCGTCGGCATGCTTCGCCACACGCCGCGGCGCTACTTCAGCTCGCTCTGGAGCGTAGTACACGGCGTCAACCTGATGCTCTTCGTGGCCGTGATTACGCTGCGTCTCGTGGCCGTCCACGACACCTACGGCGCGACGACCGACTGGACAACGATTGCAACCTCAAGCTTGTTTGCGAAACTGCGCTTCCTCGCTGCCGTGGGTCGCCACGAGCGCGGCATCAACGCCGTCAACGCTCTCTTGACATGGGCGCTCTTCCTCAAGTACACACAGGTGCGCGCCTTCCGTGGCTAAGGCGCTGTAAGCTCTTGCACAGGTGTCTCAAGGTATGTTTTTGCTGTTGCGTGTGCTAGCCAAGGCCGGCGGTGACCTTTGGAGCTTCCTCGTGCTCTTTGGCATCTGCCTCGTGGGCTACGCGCAGGTACGTTGCCTTCCGGTCTCGGTGGTGAGCGAGTGTAGGCGGGGTTCGTGGCCTTCTCGACGCAGGCGCCGTCGTTCCGCACCTTCGGGCGGGCACTCGTGACGCTCGTGGAGGCGCTGCGATTCCGTCTCGACTACGACGAGCTTGCTAGTGCGAACCCGGGCTTCGCGCCCGTCTACTTTGCGTCGTTTTACGTGCTTGTGATTCTCATGGCGCTCAACGTGCTCGTGGCCATCCTTCAAGAGGCATACACGCGCACGGACCGAGACGCCGTGTTCAAGTTCAGCTTCCCCTTCGAGCACGGTGTGCTTGCGACGCTGAGCTTTTATTTGCAGCGCCAGTTCGTCGCACTCAAGTACGGCCGCGCAGCCGCCAACAACATGACTCTGGCGCGCAACAAGGCGCCGGCCGCGGTGCT
Organism: Achlya hypogyna; assembly: GCA_002081595.1. Classification (NCBI taxonomy): domain Eukaryota; phylum Oomycota; class Saprolegniomycetes; order Saprolegniales; family Achlyaceae; genus Achlya; species Achlya hypogyna. The sequence goes on along the minus strand of JNBR01000096.1, from coordinate 11,465 downwards.
CGATCGCAGCCTCAAGAAGGGCGACGTGCACCCGTGGATGATGATGGAGATGCAGGCGCTCACGGAGAAGGTTGCGGGTGTGCTCAAGGCGGCGGACGAGAAGAAGGGCCAGCTCGAGACCATGGAGGCCATGCTGCGCTCGATTGAGGATACGTGCATGGAGCTTAAGGTCGCGGCCAAGCCCCACGTGTAGAGACGATGAGAAATGGTACATGTATTGCGTGTATTAGTGGCGGCCAAGGTTGTTGATGCTCATGCTGCGGCGGGGCTGGTCGCTGCGCTCCTGGCCGTGCGTGTGGTTGGTCGCAATGAACGACTCGACGAGCGTCGTTTCCTCATCGCAGCTGAACGCGTAGCCCGTGTTGAGGCGCTGCAGCTGGCCGCGCCGCGTGGGCCGCGACATAGTGGTGCCGAGCGTGTCGGCCACCGTGTCCTGGAGGTTGAAGCGCGACCGCTCCTCGGGCGTGATGTCGTCGAGGGTCATGCTCAGTGCTGGCGCCGGCTGCTCTTCAACGTGCGTGATCGTGAGGCGCTGCGCCTTCTTCTTGTCAAGCATCACGCGTTCCTGGAGGATCTGGAAGAGCTCGGGGTAGAACAGACGCTGGAATTGGTTCCATGCAAAGTGGCGGCCGAGCGCGAGGGAGCAGCCGATAGCGAGCAGCAGCCAGTACGACCAAGACATAAAGGTCGGTACAAAGGCACCGAACTCGTCGTAGCTCACCTTGAGGTGCACGAAGTACGGGATGACCGTGAGGCACAAAAAGGCGATGAGGAACCAGCTCAACACGCTGCCCCACCACGTGAGCCGCGGCACCCACGTCCAGTTGCACATGATCAGCGTGATCTTGAGGTTCACGATGAGCACGGCCAGCGTGAAGGCCACGATGCCGTATTCGACGCGTGACTCGCTGCCCACGTTGCTCTTGCTCGGGTTGTAGCCGTAGACCATCACAAGAAAAATCACCATCGATTCGTACAGCGCCGCGCAGAGCCACCTACAAGCGCCTTGAGACCGGCGGCGTCCAGGGTGTCGCACCGGAAAAACGTGTAGTAGTTGAACAGGTGGCGGTTTGGACCGACGCTGTAGAGCGCGGGGAACTTAAGGCTCATGTGGTCCGGCAGATCCTGGTCAAGCACGCCGAGCACGACGATGGGCAGCCCCGTGAAGAAGATGTTGTACACTTGAACACCGATTTCCCAGTACACCTTGGACCCGGACGCGCCGCTCAGAAAGCCGTACCTAGGCGCCGTCACACCCCCGCGACATCGGTAGAACATACCAGTACTGCGCGAGCACGAGCGTGATGTTTTTGTAAAACATGTACACGACCACCTTGGAGATGCGCAGGTAGTTCCACCGGCCATGCACGAGCAGCAGCCGCTTCAGGAAGCGGAACTGAGCAATGGCGTAGTCGCTCGAGTTGACGGCTTGCATGCCTTCTTGGCCCGAAATGCCAATGCCCACGTGCGCGGCCTGGATCATGGCCACATCGTTGGCGCCGTCGCCGATCGCAAGCGTCCTGCACCGCCATTGAGTCTTTTATCTTCCGGCCAAAAAGCGTACCGAGCGTCAGGGATGTTCTCGCGGATGAGGCGCACCATGTCGGCCTTCTGCGCCGGCGACACGCGGCAACACAGCACGGCAACGCAGAACTGCGCCAGCCCAATGAGATCCGCCTTCATGCTGGGCTTGAGCGCGAGCTCCAGTGCCTCCTACGAAAGCGTGAGCCCCGCCACGTGTCCTTGTAACGTACGCCGTCGATGACAAGTGCAAACTCTTCCTTGCCGCCCTTGCCGTGGTACTCGTCCGCAGCGTCACGCAGCCGCTTGCGGATGGCGTCGGGCGTCGGGCTATTGTCCATATTGATGATCACTTGGTTGATCGAGTTGTCAAGCAGGGCGCAGGCTAGGCACAGTAGTGAGCACACACCTTTCGAAGCGTGGCACCGTAGCCGATGTTGATGGCCGTCTCCTCCTTGTCGCCCGTGAGCATCCACACCTTGATTTTGGCGGCGCTCAGAGCCGAGAGGCACTCGGGCACCCCGCTCTGCAGCTTGTCCTCGATGGCCGTCGCGCCGATGAGCTCCAGGTTGGATTCCATCTCCTCCATAAGCTCGTCAATGGCGTTGGGCTCGTCTACGACCAGTGAGTTCGTGCCGCGAGGTTGGTGTCGCACTGTTTTTGCGCTTCTCGAGCTCGGCGATGGAGCCCGAGACGGCGCGGAACTTGTGACTCCAGTCCGCGAAGTAAGCCTCGTCCAGTTTCTTCATGGCGATGGCGAGTGTGCGCAGACCGTCGTCAGCATACGTTTCCATGTGCTGCGACGTGACGGATTCTAGCGGCTTGGAGGCCTCGCTCAGCCGCGCGTAGATCATCATGTCGGCGCCTTTCGTGTACAAGTACAGCTCGCCCGAGGGCAGCCGCGTGACCACCGACATGCGCTTGCGCGTGCTGTTGAACTCAAGCACCTCGAGCACCTCGTAAGTCTTCTTCTCGCCGCCGACGTCCAGGATGGCCTTGCCCACAGCACGCGACTCAAACTTGTACCTGTGGCTCATTAGTACTGGTGCCGGCAAAAAGCTCACCCACCCCATAAACTGCGCACCGGCCACGAGTGCCTGCTCATCTGGCGACGACGCCGACAGCCGCACCTCGCCGTTGTCGAGCATTTCCGGGATCACAGTGTGACACACGGCCAGGTGCTCGAAGAAGCGATGTGTGCGCTCCTACAGGGGCTTGAGTGCCAATAAGGGCCGAGCTACGAACCTCTTGCAGCGCGCCGTGCTTGCCTTGCATTGCCTCCTGAAGCTGCGGGTCCACAAAGTTGACGTATGGGATCTGCTTGACGCCAGGCTCCATCTTGGGCTCGGGCGGGATAGGTTTACCGGCGCGCTTCAAGGCGGCGCGCCCTAAAGCAGCGTGAGGAGAGCGCCGGGTGCAGCGCCGCACCGATCTCTGTGAGCCCTGAACCGTAGGAGACGCCGTTGATGGAGCACTTGCGGAAGTCCATGACGTTGCACGTGAGGGTGCCCGTCTTGTCCGAGAAGATGTACGAGATCTGCCCAAGCTCCTCGTTCAGCGCCATCGTGCGCACGATCGCGGGCGTGTCCGTCTCGGCGTGGTACATCTCAATGTCCCAGGCCATGAAGCTCGACTGGAGGAACTTGACGGTCGTGAGCGAAACGTACAGCGAGATCGGGATGACTTGGTAGAGCAGCAAAAAGTAGTAGAAGCACATGGTAAACCACGCTTTGATCGAGTCGCCCGTCGTCACGAGAACGGTTTTACCCACGGGCTCCGACCCGTGCAGGTACCACGCTTCCTTGGCGATCTCGTTTTGCCACGTCACGAAGACGGTGGCCGCGATGGCGCACAGCACGAGGAGACCGACGCACAAAATGCCAATCATCTTGTTGAGCGTGAGCATCACGTCGCTCCACTTGTTCGGGGGCGCCGAGGCGCTCTGCATGATTTTGGTGTCGCTTCCCGTGTTGAGCACGAGGCCGTAGACCCAGTCCGTGTTGCGCAATGTGCAGCCGCGCAAGAGGACGTTCTTGATGCTCAACGGCTCGGTGGGGAAGGATTGGCCCGCGACCCACACGTCGATGTTGCCAGCGAACTTGTTGATGAACGGATTTGGCGTCTCGCAGCTCACCGTGCCCTTCATCTTGTCGATGTCTTGCGCGTCTCGCATCGCGCCCATGGTTGCAGGTAACGCTTGCCGGAGCTTCAAGTTAGTTTCGCCATCAAGGGACTTGGTCTCCACGTAGCAAATGCCGCTGGGTACCTGCGGGTCGGGCTCGGCCACGGACAGAATGAGCACGTCGGCGGGGATAACTTCGCGGTTTTTGATCTGGAGCACGTCACCAACTTGAACTTGCGACCAGAGACGATCCACAATCGTATTGTCAAAGACGACATGGCACGTCGCTGAATTGGCGGCGTTATCCGACGCGTGGCGCCGGCGATCCTCCATGATGGCGAAGACAGCGTCGATGCAGATGACGAAGAAGAGCGTCGGTGCATTCGTTGGCACGCCGTACGTGTTGGAAATGGATGGGATCGTCTGCAAAATCGAGACGACGAGGAAAAAGAGGTTGGCGACTTTGCAGAAACTCTCAAAAAGGAACTTCGGCAAGAACGATACAATCGTGTACTTGGACGTCACGACGACGTTCGTACACGACGCGTACAAAGCCTTATTGGCGTCGCTGTCGTTCAGGTGCACGTGGCGGACGTCTCCGGCAGCATCCGTGGTCGTGGGCGCCGCCGTACCTGGTGTCTTGACACGACGATAGAGCTCTTTCGTCGCATTCGGAGGCGGCCCACCACCCTCCGCATCATGCTGCGTCAGGGTCCGGCGGTCCTCCCTGCTGCTCATGCGCGCTGATGGCCAACTGAGGTGCGCCTTGTCCGGCGCTAATTTTACCCAACGCCATCGCACTTAATGCGGTGGGCGCCATTGAAAACGGCTTTTTTCCTACGAAAACCAAGTCATGCGGTAAGACGGCCCAGCGAACTTAACCGGACAAAGAACGTGGAATCCGTGACAAATTCAAGCCGAAGCCATACAAAACCCAAGACGTTATCATAGATAGCGTACAAGTCCCAATGTGTTGCAATGAGGGAGTTTCCCCTTCGATTGAGGCCGTGGCAAGATTGAAATTCACTGCATGCAACGGGTATCCAGCTGTTTTTTGGGATCGTAGTTATCCGGATCCGGATGGTGACGTCGGCTTGGGGAAAGCACAAATTGTTCGATGGCCGAGTGGGCGCTCTTCTGGGGTTCGCTCCTCACGGCCTTCGCGCCGATCGCCGCGCTCTTCCTTATGGTCGTCGCCCAGCGAGCGCAGCTTGTGATCCTCTGTATTACCGCGGCCTTCTTCTATCTCCTGGGTCTGCTCGTGGCGGCGACAGTGTGGACGGTGATCACGCCCTTGCAGAGCTCCGTGCAGGCGACGATCCCGATCGCGATTCTATTGCAGGAGGTCTTCCGGTACATCTTTTTCAACGTGTACGTGCGATGCGAGCTGGCCGTGAAGAAAGTCACGACCAAGCAGAACCAGCTGCCGCTTAATGACCTCACAACATCCTTCGGTAAATCGTTCATTGCGGATGTGGCCCTCAAGGTTGCACTTCCCTAGCCTCTGGTGTCGGTTTTGCACTCATGCGCGCTCTCATGCTCTATGGTACTGTGCTGGCATCCAGCGTACAGGGAGAAGGTGCCGCATTCACTGACACATGCGCTTCTGTACCGCTTGTGTTCGCATCTGGTACAACTGCCGATTTGCCTCCGCTGAAGATCGTATATGTTCGTAGCTTTGTCGACACTGGCGTTGACTATCATGGACGTTGCATTGATGATTGTGGCATTCGAAGGCTTCCGCAAGAAATCTGCCCCTCACATTGCCGCCGTGGTTCTCATTCACCTCGGTTCAGGCCTCTCGGTCTGTCGTGTTGTGCCTACCTTAGCTTATGGGGTGATAGAATATGCTCAACTTAAACGAAGTCGGCTGCAAAGCGTCCATCCCGCTCACTTACGTCGCTGCCGTCTTTGCCGTCCTTGCCGCATCACTTACGCTCAGGCGTTCGAATGGCGCAGCGTTTCCATAATGACGAATACATCTTGCACGAATTCAGTGAGCCAGCATTCCTTGACATGTTCAACAGTGTCGGTGTGCTGGCGTCGCCTTGTCCGCCTCACCAATTCCACTTTAATTTGGCCATTTGTTCGACATTTTTGACCAAAACCCAACTAAATTGTGCACAGTGCCCACTTGAATTGGCCAAACGTCCAGAATATTGTGGCAAACATCGAGTATATCATACCAAGTGCCTAATATATTTGGCCTAGTGCCACTTATATTTAGTCATGCATTGAACAAATTAAAAAATACGTTAAGATCTTTGAACTGAGAATCATTCGGAGAAAGAAGCAGCGGGAAGATCGAGAGGATCAACGAGGAGCTGATCGAGCCCGTGTCCACCACGCCACCGCCGCGCGAGCGGGGGAATTATAAGCGCATCCCCTGTCGGCCAAACGAAACATCCGCGATGCGACTGACGCTCCAGGCGATTGGAAGGCATAAGCGCTAGCAAATGGCATCGAGCTCCGCGCCACAGGGAACTACGTTCTTGCTGACTAGCTGGTCTTGAAAAGCGTGGGGACACCGTCAACCAATTCTCCAACATCATCATATCGACTGCTTGCAGATTCGTCAAGTAGGACTGCCAGACGACGTTCGAAAAGGTCCGAGCTTGGTCGCTGTAAGGACGAGGATCTTCAACACTCTCGACAAACTGACGTTTATGTACAAGCGTCCAGAATTAGCATCTTCAGTTTGACGCACTCTCGTAAAAAGGTCAAGTGCGAAGCATATGCTCGGCAACTACTCGAAATCGTGCGCTGCGGCTAGGCTCACATCTAGATAGACTAAACCAATTTTAACTTGTTCACAGCGCGGCGCAAGGCCCGTGCCATCCGAGGGCAACGTGCTCCACTCATACGTGCCGTGCCACAACAGGGCGAATACCTGCACTCGTGTGCGTTGCACATTCCGCGCCGAGAGCACGAACTTGTGGCTGCGTGAGATACTGTGATCGGCCAAGGAGCACTTCTGTAGCCTTGACGATACTATCGATACGGGCATGAATTTAACAAATTAGACCTTGATCCTCGCCGCCTGCACTGGTATGGCGCACACCTGGAATTGTGGTGCGATCCTGTAATGCCTTACAGTCAACGCGCAACTGCAGGTCAACATTCACCGCCCCGCCCCACACCAGCTATCACAATTCCTACCCGTTCCAATTCTGTGGCTCCTCGAAAGCCTTGTTCTCTTCAAGTCCCGTCTGCACGTTTCATCTAACCTTGTATGCCTCAAGTTCAATACTCGTTCAAGAAAAGCAGAAGCTCCATTTAAGTAGCTAGCTAGCTAGTTTATTAACTTCTACTCACTTCACGATTTGCCTGCTCTGGGTTCTTGCCTTGTAGCAGTCTAGTTCCTTCCTCTGCATCCAACTCGTAGCACTCGGGGACGCCCAAGTCGCTATATTTGGTAGCACTTGTTGGTTCCACAAGTCTACGCCAACGCACCGTCACCGCTCGTCACAGCGTGTCACTCGTTGCGCATCACCAAGTTCCTCACGTTTTCGTGTGACATTCTTCATGGACGTGCGATTGCCAGATTCGCCTGGCGGTGACGTTGACATGGAGAGTTTGGGTACTCCACCGGGAGGCCCGCGAGTTCCGCCGCCCTTGTTTGCTTCAAGAGGTCGTGGACCGTCATTTGCCCATGCCGGGTCGCGACCGGCATGGTTGTTTTCGGGGTCTGGGCCGTCGTTCGCCGCCCCACCACAGTATACGGCAGCCAGTGCGCCCATGTCTGGGGCTGGTGCCAACGCCACTAGTGGGCTCGATTCGGGCGCTGGTCGGGCCTCTGAGGGCAATGAAGCCGCTCGTGAGCAAGGTCTGCGTGATCGCATGCAAGCAGGTAAAGATCGATACGTGAACGAACCAGAGTCGCAAGAGGCGGCTATGGAATTCATGATCGCCATGTTTGCACCACAGACGTCTAGTTTTTAAGGCGCTCGCTTCGCAGCACCACGAGACGAAGGTCGATGGCCCAAGATGCCGTCATTCTCGGGTGGCCGTGACGAGTGTCTGGCCACGTTCCTGTTTCAGTGCAAAACTTATTGATAGTGCAAGAACCTCGCGTACATGCATTCGGCCAATCAACGCAAGTGCGTGGCGATGGTCGTCGCCATCTTGCATGGCCGAGCAGCGATTTGGTATCGAAACGAAGTCGTTGCGACCAACACCCACCCCCTGTCATGGGAAGAACTCAAAGCACGCCGTCGTTAGAAGCTGCAGACCCTTCACATGGACAAGCGTGGAGGATTGGCCGCGTACAAGACAAAGTTCAAGGCTGAAATTCAGCACATCTTGGAGATGACCGAACTCAACAAGATCAACTTGTTCGTGCAAGGACTCAACCTGGAGATCCGCGCTGAAATACAGTACTGCATATGCTACACGCTCTTCGACGCCATGGCTGTGGCTCAGCAATACGCGTGGAGCCACAAGGAGTTGCTCAGTCGCAAAGGTCGTCTGGACGGAAGTTATCGAGATGTGCGCCTATATGACGGTCATCGCGGTCGTCATATCTGTCAACATCGTCATCAACCCGATCAAAGTCGAGATCGCCGCGATGATCAGGCGTGGGACCGCGGTGCTCGAGTTGTCAGCAATGCGATGCAAGTCAAAGATCGCTACCTGGAGATGGCCAAGCGCAGTCGATTGTGTTTAAATTGCCATGGTCCGAATCAGCATAGTTCGGACTGCAAGTTGCCGAAGCGTGCCGCTAGCGCCAAGGCGAAGTACTTCCGAGATAGCAAGGTCTCCACCAGTGCTGTGCAGCTCACGAAAGCACCGTCTGACTCTGACTCCGATGATTCAGTGGATGTCTTTTCAGTCAATGTGGCACGCCTCAAGGCTCGTCATGCTGCCTCCGACCTTCTCTTGTGGGAGGTAAAGATTGACGGCAAGGAAGTGACGGCCCTCATCGACAGTGGTGCAAACCACAACATGATTGACGTTGCTTTGGTCGACCAACATAGCTACGTTTGGCAGCGCGACGTCACCGTTCAAGGGTTTGCAAGGGCACCGTCAAGACGATCGTATACGACTATGACGCTGTCATACTGATGCCGACAACGTCACACGGGGTACATGAGCAAAGCCTACAGCTGACCGCTTGGGATTTCGGCCGCATGGACTACCAGGTCATCTTGGGTAAGCCGTGGTTCGATCGCTACAACCCCAAGATCAACTGGATCAAGAATACCATCGTTAGCGTCAAAGCAGCGAAGACAGGCGTGCAGCTTTATCCCAAGAGTAAGACTCGCCGGCTCAAGGACCTTAAGATCAAGGTGACAGCGATGGCACCGACGACGCCGGTGCCGCACAAGATACAAAAGCTGCTTCGACGGTACACCGCTTTATTTCCTGAACAACTACCCGAATGCCTGCCACCGTCGCGGGCAGTTGACTTCGAGGTACAACTCAAGAAGGATGCTAAGCCGTCAGGACGTGCGCAGTTTCGCTCGTCTCGAGGTGAGCAGCGTGCTCTCGACAAGTTCGTGCAAAAGCTACTTGCCAAAGGCTGGGTTGAGCTCAGTACATCACCGTACGTGTCACAAGTCTTTGGTGTGGCCAATCGTGACGACACTGGAAAGATGCCATCCCGCCGCGAATGGCTCGACCTGGTGGCAGCCGATCCCGATGTTCCGACGCGTTGGGTCTTGGACTACCGCTACGTCAACAGTTAGTGCGAGATACCGCGCATTCCCCTACCGAACATTGAAGATCTGTTCGATCGTATGCACGGCGCCAAGGTCTTCTCAAAAATGAACTTGGCGTCGGGCTAACATCAAATGCTGGTAGCCCCGACATCACGCAAATACACAGCGTTCCGGATGCACAGCGACACGTATCAGTGGTGTGTGGCACCGCAAGGAATGGCGGGCATGCCTGGTACGTGGTCTCGCTTGATGCGAATCCTCTTTGGTCATTTTGAATTCGTTGTCGTCTACTTGGACGATATCTGCGTCTTCTCCACGACGCTCGATGACCATGTGCAATACCTCGAGCAAGTCTTCATGGTCCTTGCCAAGGAGAAACTCTTCGTTCGCCTCGATAAGTGCCAATTTGGCGTGTCGGAGCTCACATTCCTCGGCCACGTCGCAGTGACTTGACAAAGTTGTCCAAGAATTGGCTTTGGAGTACAGCTCACACAGTGGCGTTCGAGTCGATCAAGGCTGCTCTCCAAGCCGCTCTCGTGTTACAATTTCCCAACTACGCCAAGGCGTTCATGGTAACGACGGACGCCTCCGGCGTTGCGTGTGGTGCTGTCCTGTCACAGTATGACGCTTTTGGTCATGGCCGTCCTGTGGCATTTTTGTCCAAACGTCTGTCGGACACCGAGACCCGTTGGCCCGCTCACGAGCAAGAGCTCTTTGCGATTCGGTTTGCGCTCTCTAAGTGGAGTCCATACCTACATGGCCAACACTTCGATGTGTACACCGATAACAGTGCGTGCAAGTGGTTCATGGATACGCCCGTGCTCACGGCCAAGCATGCTCGCTGGATGGACTTCTTTAGCGGCTTTGAGTTCACCCTTCATCACCGTCGTGGAGTGGATAACGTCGTTGCCGAAACGTTGTCGCGATTGCCGGTGACAACCGCTACCGTTGCCTCATCGCAGTCCTCGGCAACGCCTCCACGCTCATCCTCGGTATCGCTCTCAGCGGTTATGCTTTCGCCTTCGGGCATTGCTGGGCATCGTTCTTCCTGGCCAGCTTTAAGGGTGCAGTCTTGTCGGGCATGTGCAGTGCAACAAGAAGCAAGCTTCAGTACGACCGATGCTGCAGTCAACAATACACAGTTCAGCCATGTCACCATGTCCTCCGCGTTTCGCACGGCTTTCCAGACTGCGTACGCCATCGATCCTGTCTTCGTAACCAAACAGTTTGGCTCACGCGATGCAGCAAGAAGGCACGTGGCTCGAACGCAAGCAAGTGAAGCCACGCATCCTGGTGCCAAATGATGCCGAGATCAAAACGCAGCTCATCGCCGAGCACCACGACGCTGCGATTGCTTCACACCCGGGCACCAAACGTACACAGTCGAGTATCGCACGATGGTACATTTGGCCAGACATGTACAATGACGTGTCGTCATACGTTGCGGCATGTGGACGTACCAAGGGCCTTCTCATGCCGTTGCCCATCCCAGATCGACCAGGACACACTATGACGATGGATTGGATCACTGGACTACCACATCGAGTGGATTCGACAGCATCTTGGTCATTGTCGACAAGTTCAGCAAACGCCCGACGTACATCCCCACGTCGAAGACCGCGGACACCGCGCAATCGGCTCGAGAATTCTTCGACGGCCACGTTCAGTACCATGGTCTACCAAGAGTCATTATCAGTGATCGTGACCCACGATTCACGAGTGAGTTCTGGACCTCGTTGATGTCGATCATGGGAGTTCGTCATGCGATGTCCACAGCCGGTCACGAGCAAACGAACGGGCAGACAGAGCGACAAAATCGGACTCTGTCCTACTCACTGCGTTGCACCGCCAACTACCTTGGTGACGACTGGCATAACACCTGCCAACGATCGAGTACGCACACATGAACCTTGTGCAAGGTGCCACAGGTCTGACGCCGTTCCAAGTCGACACGAGTCGACAGGAGTACCGTCCACAGTTGGTGGAAGATGTCGCGATCGCTCAAGCAGCACGCAACTACAAGGAAGAGCGTGATCGTGTCGTATCATTAGCCAAGCACAATATGGCGCGAGCTCAAGAGCGCAGGAAGGCGCAACACGACAAGCGACGCGTCGACGTCGACTTCGAAGTCAACGACCTCGTACAGCAGGACGGTGGCCATG
>JNBR01001486.1:0-48957 GCA_002081595.1 Achlya hypogyna | reverse complement strand
TCGCTCGGCGGGCGCCCGTCGTTCGCTCTCACGCACGAGATGCGCTGGTTCAGTGCCAAGGACGCATCGCGGTCTGTGAACGACTATGCGTTCTTTGTACAGAAGAAGCGGGCGCGCATGGACAAGAAGACCTCGGGTGGGCGCAATAAGAAGTACATTTGCTCGAGCGAGGCGTGCGACTGGTACGTGCGGCTGCTCAAGGCGCCCAAGACCGAGAGCTGGAAGATCTCGAGCATGAACTTAGTCCACGCGTCCGCTTGCACTGGCGTCGCGCAACCTTCAGCGCGCCAGCTCGCCGAGATGGCATCCTTCCGCCAAGCCGTCGTCTCACACGGCAAGCAGCACGGCAAGCTGCTCACGGAGGAGTTTCTCTCGTCGACCGAGGACGGCATCAAAATTCCTCTGCGCCTCGCGTACCGGGCGAAGCAGATGATTGTGGTGCACTCAAAAGACGACGTTGTCGAATCGTACAAGTTCTTGCCGAGCCTCCTCTCGATGTTTGTGACCAAAAACCCCGGCTCCATCGCTGACTACGAGCGCGACACCGATGGCCACTTTGTCCGCGCCTTTGCCATGCCACACTCGTCGCTGCAGGCGATGCCGGCTCTGCAACGCACTTTCGGCATCGACGTCGTCCCCTTCACCCGCCCTGAGTACTCGGGCGCGATGCTGCTGCTGCTCGGGCGGGACGGCAACCTGCAGTCGCACGTGCTGGCGCTCGGCCTCGTACCAGCCCCGACCGTCGAGCACTCTTCATGGTTCTTGCAGCGGGTGCACCAAGGCCTCTCGCTCACGCACGTGCCCGTGTTCTGCCCAGTCACGTACCCGGGCATTGCCGACGCCCTTGCGGCCACGGGCTCGGGGGCCAAGCCGCTGCTGTGCCTGCAGAGCCTCTTCGATTGCATGGTACAAGACAAGCACATCGCCAAGCTTGGTGCCGTCGAGGCACTCATCCGCGACCTGCAAAAACACGACTCGGAAAGCGCGTTTCAAGCGACGTTCGCACAGCTCGAAGCCGTGAACCCGGCGGCCGCCCTTTTCTTGCGGTCGCATAATCCGGCGCAGTGGGCCATGCACGCCAATCGGCACACGAAACTCTACGGCTGGGCCTCGACCACGTTCGCCGCCGACCTCCACGGCCCCACGACCGACAGCTGCGACGAGGCTCCGTTCGACCTTTTGTATAGTTACCTTGCGCGCATGATGGACAACGTGTTTCAGAAGAGCCAAACAGCAGCCAAGCTTGCGACCGAAGCGGCGGTGCTCACGCCCGGCGCGCAAGAGCTGTACGCGACTGAGATGGCCGAAGCGCTGGGCTTTACAACGCGCCCGTGCGACGAAACCCTCGCGTTCGTGTGGAAGACAGGCAGCCGCCCCAAAGTGACCCACCGTGTGAACCTCGCGGAGCTCTCGTGTTCGTGCGGGACCATGTTCCAGGTGGGCATGCCCTGCCGGCACTTCATCGCGGCGGCGCGCCACTTTGGCCGCGAAGGGCTCATCGTGAACGCGTTTGACCCGATCTACAAGGCGAGCACGTACGCGATGGTGTTTCACAAGATGCGCATTGAAATTCCGCTTGAAAACGACTTGACCAAGGACGAGACGCTGCTGCCCGTTGCGTCGGACGCCAAGCCCAAGACGACGAAGCGGCAGCGGAAGAAGGCCAAAACCGCGGATACGATGACATGCCTCGACGCGGCGGACGACGACCAAGAGATGATGTCTGCGATGGCCATGGGCACGCTTGGAATGCCCAGCCACCACCACGGCATGGAGGCGTACCACCCACCCCACGTGCACCATCCTCCGCAAGACTACATGGCGCACATGCACCAACTCAACGCGAGCCACTTAATCTAAATTGCATGTTGAGCGCACAGTGCAGATCGCATGAAGGTGTGAAATGGCAAACAATGGTTATCCATGCAACTTGGACCATCTAGTGGCGCTTGGCTTTTTTGCGATGCGTCTGGAGGGCTGCGAGAACTTTGCGTTTGAGCGCGACACGGTGCGCGTGGACTGAGGTTTTGGCAGGCTTGGTCTTCTGTGCGAGCACATGAAGCTTCTTCTTGGCTGCGACGGAGATGCCGTAGTTCTTGTCCAGTACGAGCTGCACATCCTTGCCTTCGACGTGGTTGGACCGGCGGTGTTTCGCCAGCCGTCCGCTCGCCTCCGTCACGCTAGCAACAAAGTCCGAGGCCATGTCGAGGAGAAGTTCCTCCACGCCTGGTTGTAGGACGTAGCGAGGCTCGACCTCCGCGAGGATCTTCTGCAGCGACTCGTTCGGATTGAGCGTGCTGCCGACAGCGCCGTGCACCTTGCGCGACATGGGGAATTTTGGGCAAATAGTCCGTCCGGATACCAAAGAAAATACCGGATACGCCACTTGGCCAAAAAAAGCCCAAGGGCACCTCACACAGGGAGACAGACCACCGTTGATACACACTACTTTAACGTAGATGGTGCACGGCTGTGTTGGATTCGAAGGTGAAGATGGGCACAACTCAGGGTCAAAGCGTGCTGCGGTTGCCAGGACAAGCATTTGCCATGCGATGGATCCTACACTTCTGTACAGCAGCGCCTCTCATATCAACATTCCCACAAAAATGCATGCGACCGTCGCAGCCCGGAAAACAGTGTGCGGCGTATTTGGAAATGTGGACACTGAAACTTCTGTACTACTTAGTACAATTTTTCGTCCAAGGGCATCCGATGCCGATAAGAGCGTCACCACCGGTGGTTTTCAATCGTGACTCGTAAGTGCAGGGGGTCACTGTAAACCGCGCTATTGAATGCGGTACCTATTGCCGCTGACATTCCGGACGTGTTCTTTGGACGTAAAGAATGTGGAAAGGAATTGATTTCAGATGCACAGTTAGCTAGATTGCATGTGAAGACATCAATGATCTCTTGGACAGTACAGCAAGGTTGTCACTAAATGTAGCATGCACCACGGCCAGCACCATCGTGAGCGAATTGCCCGGCAACGACGATGCCTTTGACGCGCGTGAAATTGGTCATCGAGTTCTTGAGCCAGCAGGTGTTTGTGTGGGTGACAAACCCGACGCATCCAACTGTTTTGCTGCACGCCTCGCAGCACGCGTTCGTCTCATCCTGCAGCGTGCCGTTTACCGAGAAACTCTTGATGTCGTTGCCAGGGTAGTCGAAGCCGAGTGTGACCGGTGAGCATGTCCCAGAGGTTGGTTTCACAAGAGTGTACGCGCCCGTAATGGCGCCATTGAGCTCCACCGATGCACCAAGGGATTCCTTGAGCCAGCATGTACTGTCGTGGACGACGAATCCAACACAACCTGGAGTCGTCGAGCAGCTTGCACAGCACTGATCGGCTTGGACCTGTTCTGAGCCGGATACAGCAAAGTGCGCAATGTCGTTGCCAGGATAGTCAACACCGCGGGTCAAAGATGAACAGGTTCCTGACGTGATCGGCGCCTCAGTAGAAGGAAATTCCGTGGGCGCTTCGGTGGTCGGTGCCTCGGTGGGCGTCTCGGTGGTCGGCACCTCGGTGGTAGGTGACTCCGTGGGTGCTTCGGTGGTAGGTGACTCGGTCGTCGGTGACTCGGTCGTCGGTGCCTCGGTGGTAGGTGACTCGGTCGTCGGTGCCTCGGTGGTAGGTGACTCGGTCGTCGGTGACTCGGTCGTTGGTGACTCAGTCGTTGGTGACTCGGTCGTCGGTGACTCGGTCGTCGGTGCCTCGGTGGTAGGTGACTCGGTCGTCGGTGACTCGGTCGTCGGCGACTCGGTTGTCGGTGCCTCGGTTGTCGGTGCCTCGGTTGTCGGTGCCTCGGTTGTCGGTGCCTCGGTTGTTGGTAGCACGGTGGTAGGTGACTCCGTAGGAGCGAGGGTCGTTGGAGCCACTGTAGGCGCAAGGGTTGTAGGAGCAAGGGTCGTAGGAGCCACTGTAGGCGCAAGGGTTGTAGGAGCCACAGTCGGCTCAAGGGTCGTGGGAGCAAGGGTCGTAGGAGCCACTGTAGGCGCAAGGGTTGTAGGAGCCACAGTCGGCGCAAGGGTCGTGGGAGCAAGGGTCGTAGGAGCCACTGTAGGCGCAAGGGTTGTAGGAGCCACAGTCGGCGCAAGGGTCGTGGGAGCTACCGTTGGCGCTCTGGTGGTGGGAGCCACCGTAGGTACCGCGTAGGTGCCCGAAATCACACCCGTAAGCGCAGCCGACTTCACCATCGCGTTCTTGAGCCAGCACTTGCTATCGTAGACAACGAAGCCAACGCAGCCCAACGTCGTGGAGCAAGCACTGCAACACTGATCGGTTTGCGATTGGCGTGTACCACTGACGGCGAGGCTCGTGATATCGTTGCCGGCATAGTTGTAGTCATATCCAAGATTGCCGCAAGTGCCAGAAGTCACCGATAAAGCGCTGTAGGTGCCCGCGATGGTACCGACGAGGGCGCCAGACTTGGTCATCTTGTTCTTGAGCCAGCACGTGTTGTCGTGAGTGACAAAGCCAACGCAACCGGACGTGGTCGAGCACGCGCTGCAGCACTGGTCGGTCTGGTCTTGGGGCGAGCCCGTGACGGCGAAGTTCTTGATGTCGTTGCCACTGTAGTCCACGTCCTGGACGAGGCTGCCGCATTTGCCTGACGAAATCGTCGGCTGCTCGTAGTAGCCGGCGATGACGATGGAGTTGGCACCCGAAAGGATCATCTTGTTCTTGAGCCAGCACTTTCCGGAGTTGATGGCCCAGCCCACGCAGCTGATCTGGTTGGCGCACGCCTTGCAGCACGCGTCGACCTGCTGCTGCTCCGTACCGGACACGGCCACGTTCTTGATGTCGTTCCCGGCGTAATCCATGCCCTTCTGGATGGTCGAGCACGTCGCGGACGTGTAGCCGAGCGCTGAAGCACTTATAGTAGCGAGTAGGGGTACGAGAAAGCGCATGGTTTCCAAGCCGATTGGTTTGTTGCCTTATAGTGTCTTTTTCGTTGTGGTGTTGGATGTCACCAGGTGTGTAGGCGGGTTTAAGGCCAACCGTTGCTTTGGAAGGATTGCTTGGAGTTGGTAAATGCGAACAAATACGCTAGTGTAGTTTTGTCTATCTTTCTTCGAATCGATTGTCCTAGGTTAAACTTCGTGTTGGTTGTTCGAGTTCGAAGGTTTGAATATACGGGTGTGGGAACCTTTGTAGCCGCGGAATTTGACGAGTTGGCAGTGTAGTGGGGCTGTGTACAGCCCTTTTATCAGTGGCCACACACCTAAAGTTTAAATCGTGCTTGGCTCCTTCCCGGTAGGCTCGAAGGTGGTGTCCTGCACAATGGATACGCAGTCGACCGCGATCTTCTATGTATAATCGTAAACGTATGCAGAACCCGCCGTTTGACGGTATTGGTTCCATCGTCCTTTCGGCAGCGATGTCTCGACCGGTTGTGAACCGAGCAAACTACCTGGCAACGGCGACGGCGAACTTGGTCTGAACAAAGTTTCAATAGTAAATCAAAGAATGAACGATCGTTGCAAACGAATGACCCGAGCTGGAAGGTGTCAATGACAAAATCTGCGCCACTTCAATTTGGCAAGGTCAAGTGGATGAACGAGGAGCCGATCGAGCCTGTGCCCGCCACGCCGCCGGCGCACGGTTGGGGAAAAAATAAACGCCCCCTGTCAGCAATGCGACGCATCCGTGATGCGGCTGACACTGGAGGTGATTGGAAGGCAGTCGCACAAGCGACTGGTATCAAGATCCGTACCGCGCGAAACTACATACTTGCCGACGAACTGATCTTGAAAATGCGTTGGGGATACCGTCGGGCAATTATCCAACTACATCACATCGATAGATTGCACCTTTGGGTCGAGCAGGGCTGTCAGGCAACACTTGGAGAGCTTCGAGCTCGGTCGCAGGTCGAGCACGACGTCGTTGTTAGCAAGACAACAGTCGTCAACGCCCTCGGCAAAGTGGCGTATACGTTTAAGGCCAAGCGCGCTGAGTATGTTTGTCGACTACTGGAAGTCACGCGCTCGTGCAAAGTCCCCATTTGGATCGCTAAAACTAATTCTAACTTGTTCACGGCCCGGTGCAATGCCCGTGCCATCCGAAGGCAGCGTGCTCAACTCACCCGTATCACGTCACAACAGGGAAAAAACCTGCACAACATCGGTGGAATTTCGGTGCAGGGTTTTGCTCACACGACTCATGTCCGAGGCGCATTCCGTGCCGAGAGCGCGAACTCGAGGTTGCGTGAGATGCTTCGCTCGGCCAATGAGCACCTCGGCACCCTCGACGATATTGTATGCTATACCTGCATAGTGTCGAAGCAGGAATCCAACCTAATAACTGCACAGGCACCTTGCTGCGACTATCGATATTCTCGCCCACGTTGAATCCGATTGAGAACATGTAACCAAAGGTCAAGGCCGAGGTGAGGAGGCTCTATCGTGAAGGGATCGTTGCGTTCGTGGGACCGCAAGACAATCGATATGGGTATGAATCGAACGGATTAGGTATTGATCCTCGCCGCCTCCCTGCTTAGAAAGAATTTGCAAAAAGGTCGTTAGTTCTGCAGACTCGTCAAGAACGTACACAATTTCTGGAATTCCACGACGCTGGACAGCACAGGAGGCAGCGACGACCAGCGCGAATGAATCCTACGGACACAGCGGTAGAGAGAATTAGGAGGGAAGGATTTCCTCAGCGAAATGGCCCGAGGCATACTGTAGTCTTCAATATATCACTGGTACTACGTTAGCTGTCGAATTTCACAATCCTGTCATCAAGACGGCTCAGCAATGGTAAATCTTTGTTCCGCAAGAATCAACCTTCATGTACATCTCCAGGTCCGCCATACTCGTACTGGCATGACCAGCTCTCATACAAACGTTCCTATTAACTTTACTGGGACAAGAAAGATTGTCTATCAACGTGGTGAGGAGGACATTGTTGATGAGCTGCTCGTCACATTAATGTGAAGAGGGTGAACCTCGGTGTTCACCGTCATTTATGGCGTCGCGGTCGACCTACAGTGTCGTTGGATGGTTCACGACTCAAGGGTTTCCTCTCGCTAAGTAGTATCGGGACGAACGAAGTCTTGTAGCTAATACCACATCGAACACAACAGACCCAAAGGGCTTCATTGTTTGCAAGGGCAGCACCGTTAAATTGATGGTGCTCGATGATCAATCGCCGTCATAACGGTGCGACACCTGGGATTACAGGTTAAAACCCAATGCCAAAGCGCTTGAAAGCTTTAAAATGAGTTTGCTCTATGTGAGCAGCGATATCACCATGTGAAACGTGCGCATCATTCCTGCAGGACAAGCGTTGAGCCACCCGCCGGATGGCTAAAGTGGCGTGTTTCTAGTGTTGGCGGGGTGGGCTGATTGGCCGCGGCAAAGGCAAATTTTTGTTCAGGCGATGGTCCAGGACACGGACGTGACAATCCACCCGAGCGACGTACTCGTGGAGCATGTCCTTCAGGGCGATCAAGTCGAGGAAGATGACGGCGTCGGTGTGATGCTGTTGGACATTGTCAAGGCTGGCGACCTTCAAGGGCTGCAAGCAGCGTTGTCGCCAGCGACGCCTGCCGAGGCTCTCACCTTACTCATGAACTGGATGCACAAGTGGCAGCAGGAGTTCCAATGCGTCATGGAATCTCTCGCAACGTACATGGATGCGCTAGAGAGCCACGTTGAAGACAATGGGGATATCGAGGATCATGCTGCAGAGATGAAGGAGATGGACGCCGAGGCGCAGGCCATCCTCGCCGGTTTCGAAAAGCTGTCCATTGCCCTCCTTTCGCAGTGCCCGGATGGCGTGGACAATTTTGATGAGCTCGGCTGGACACTTCTCATGCAAGCCGCCAACTGCGGATCCCTGCTATTCGTTCGCGAGCTCATCGACACTTACAATGCCAGTGTTTCAATCCGCCAGCACGGCCAAGAGAGCGGGATGCATGCGCTGGCTCGCGCCATCGACGCCGGACACCTCGACGTTGTCCAGGTGCTCGTGACCCCCGAGACCGTCAACGCATCGTTCGTGTACAAAAACCAAGACGAAGAAGACAGCGAAGACGAGCCGCACACCCCCCTTACGCTGGCAATCCGAGGTGGCCACGATTCCATTGCAAGCTTTCTTTTGTCGCAGCCGGCACTCGACGTCAATGCCCAGCTCCCGGAGTCGGGGGACTCGGCGCTGCACACGGCGACGTGTTTCGATAACACCACTGTCGTCGAGCAAATTCTCCGCGTCGACGGTGTCGATGTGAACGTAGTCAATTCTCAAGGCTACACGGCAGCGTTCGGTTGCTCGAACGCGGAGATCGTGTCGCTGCTGCTGGCCCATGGGCTTGACGGCAACATCACAGGCAATGAAGGTGAGACCGCGTACGATTTGGCGGTTGCTCTAGAGGATGACGATGTGGCAGCTGTGCTTCTGCAGCACACTGCAAACTCCAACCAGTCGAGTTAATACAATACTGTACAAAGTACTACGCTGTATATTGCTGCGACAGAAGGAAATACTCCCCTCTCGTCAGTAGCGAGCAAGAGCCAAACTGAATGCGCCTCATCAAACTTCCGTTTGTATTCAATTAACTAGAAACTAAGGGAAAAGTCTCCTTTTCGGATCGTGGAGCTTTGACATTAGTTTTGCCCGGAGGTAAAAACCAAATGCCATCTGCGTTTAAGCCGTTATATGCAATGGGCTGAAATGTGTATAAGTTCTAATAATGTTAATATGCGCAATTAACTCAGTTGATCCAGGCAGTTTGCCAGTAAAAACCGGCGTATTCCAGGTTTATACTGGTATATACCAGTATAAACCATTTTTATGATTTCATGTTGCGGAAAAGTCAAAATCTGGTCGCTCAAATGCCTTGGTTCCGTATACAAGGTGACTGCGTCGACTGTGTGAAGACCATGAGTGGTCATGGAATGTTGTGCATGATTGTCCCTGGACAATGTATCTCCTTTCCTTATCCTTGTTGTATTGAACTGAATCTGGCATGGGTGCCAAGGACTCGTGCCAACTTGCTCTTCCATACATCCATCTTGCGTCCAAGTTGCAGCGACTCGGTGCCAGATGGATCGATGCCCATCGATGGATCATGGATACATCTCTTGCTCATCCTCTGCCTCCATCGCTCCCATGTTCTGTTGCCCGGCCTTCCAAAGGAGCGCCGTCGTTCTCTGAAGACGGCGCCATCCATGTGCGATATGTAAACTCGACCTTCCCCGATCTTGCGGAACGATTACAGTATGGGCCGTGGCCCCATGGGTGCGCAATCAGTCGCGCCGCTGTCGTCGCCGTTCCGTGGCCAAGAGAGGGGATGTTAGGCCTAGTTCGCAACGTCGGGCTGTGCTCTTGGCGCTCTCGTCAACGATGTTTGCGTTGGTTGTTGCTGGTCACTTCACTCGCCACTTGCACCTGCGATATTTCCACCTCCAATGGACAAATATAAACGTGAAGAACTACTGATCCTGGTGAATAATATATACAAAAATGCAGTCATGAGCTGGAGGGTCCGTTGTTCACACGTGAAAAACTTGGGTTCTGAATGGTTCCGGGTGGTCATTCGTCCATTTGGATAGCCCCGCCTTGACCTTCTGCATGCTGGGTACCCCGACACCATGGAAGTCCTTCTGCTCTCGCTCCTCCTGATCCTTGTCATCGGCTCCTTCTTCCTCGAAGGAACCTCGCAGACGTTAATCTCGCAGAGTGGCATCGCGCTGCTTTTCGGCGTCTTTGCCGGCGGCTGCCTTGTGGTCGCCGAAAGCTACAGCTACGTCGACCATCTCAACTTTAACAACAACATCTTTTTCGAAGTGTTGTTGCCGCCCATCATCTACGAAGCCGGCTTCTCCGTGAAGCGCGTACATTTCTTCAACAACCTTGGTGCCATCATGTCGACGGCTATCGTCGGGACGCTTATTGCCACGTCCGTTACGGGAGGCGCCATCTATCTTGGCGGTCTCTATGGTGCCATCACCCCCCTCTCCTGGATCGAGTCCTTCCTTTTCGGCGCACTTATCTCAGCCGTCGACCCCGTCGCCACGCTTGCGTGCTTTGAGAAGCTCAACGCGCCGCCACTGCTCTTCAACATCGTCTTTGGCGAAAGCCTCCTCAACGATGCTGTCGTCATCGCCTTGTACCAGACACTTTCCAAGTGGAAGCCAGAGGCCAGCTTCTCTGCCGGCGGCCTCGGGTCGGTCATCGGGAGCACGCTTGCGATGCTCGGCGGGAGTCTCGTTGTCTCCTCCGCCATTACGCTTGCCGGTGCGTTCCTCATGAACCGTGAGCTCTTCAGCCGCCTGCATCTCTTTCCCGCGTACGAGATCAGTCTGTGCCTCATCTTCAGCATGCTCACGTACTACACCGCCGAGTTGCTGCACCTCAGTGGTATCGTGTCGCTCTTCTTCTCAGGCATTATCACGGCGCACTACCACTTCCACACGCTGTCGCTCCCGGGACAGCAGTCCTTCCGCCACCTCCTGCATACCTTTGCCTTTGTGTGCGAGACTCTCGTGTTCGTTTTCATGGGCACGTCCCTCGTGTTTGTTTTCACGGGCCATACGGACGACGGCATCACGTGGGGCGACCTCGACTGGAAGTTCATCGGTTTTACCATGGCCTTCATGCTCCTGAGCCGCATGCTCAACATCGTGCCCCTCCTTGCGGTCTCCAACCTGTGGCGCCGTGCCGAGGAGCGCATCAGCGCCAAAACCATGTTTGTCATCTGGTTTGCAGGGCTGCGCGGCGCCATCTCGTTCGCTCTTGTCAAGACGTGGAGCTTCGTCGACAGCGATGGTACGTCCCATCGGCCGCTCATCGTGTCGACGACGCTGCTTATTGTGGTCTTCACAACGCTCGTTCTTGGCGGCCTCACGGGGCCGCTCCTGAGTGCCCTTGGCCACGCGCCGCCGCGCGACGAGTGCGCGACGCCTGGCAGCCCTGTGTCGCGCCAGTCCGTGAGCTTCCTCCAGTCCATCGACGACGAGGAAGCCACGACGTTGCGTCAGCGCCGGCCGGTCCGCGCTCACGGCAGCCTCACGGGCCCCGAAGAATCGTCGCTCGCCAAGAAGGTCGCCTCCAAGTGGAACCACATGGACTCGCGCTACCTTCAGCCGCTCTTCGGCGGGCCGCAACTCTTGGCCTCGCGCGCCGAGCTCTCGCTCGCTGCCAGCAACGCTTACTCGTTCGTCGAGACGCCGACGTCCCACGACCGCACCAATTAGGCCCAGCCCCTGTTGCATCCTTCCTCGCTGCCGAGTAACATTGGTTTGCACGTTGAATTATGTTCCGTTGTTTGCTATGGCATGGGGACCGGTTATAGCAAATTCCAAGCGGCAAGCCACGTTTGGAGGTAGCCATGGTAGGCACTGCGGAGAGCCACACGCGCTCGCCAACGTCGGTAGCAGACCTACCACGCAGCCCGGTTGAACCCACATATCGCGGAGCCTACCTGGACGCGAGCAGCTGCGTCGTGTTCCTCCTTTGGACGGTTGGCGAAGTAAACGCGCACCGTGTACTCGACCAGGCTGGGGGTCGTAAGGGTTACAGAGGGCAAAGAGTACGCGGCGGAACCGATCCCATTGATACCTGCCACAGCAAAGGTGTAGGACGTCTTGGGCTTGAGAAAGTCGAGACGCATCTGCAGGTCAAGACGCGGGAAGCGCAGGTTCACCACGTCCGAGCCAGGTGTCGAGTACTGCACGTTGTAGCCGACGAGGGCGCTGCCGCCGTTGTGTACAGGGCGAGTCCAGTGCAAAACTGCCGACGTCGGCTGGACGTCCGAAAGCACGGGTGCCTAAGTGGTGTCTGCTACCATGGCGGCTCGAGGCGTTGGGTGCATACCTGGAGGAGTGCAGCCGGCACGACAGCCGTCTTTGTGCGGACGCTGGCGCTCAGTGGGCTGTAGTCGCCTTTGCCGAGCGCGTTCTCCGCTGCAACGCTCATAACGTATGCTGTCGCAGCCGTGAGCTCCAAGACAGGCACGGCGAAGTCTGGGCCTTCGCCGAGGTCGTGCCACTCAAACTGCCGCACGAAGCGGTGCGACACGACGCCGAAGGCGGTATCCTCGAGGAACAGCGTCGCCAGATAGCTCCGAATCGGGAGTCTAGTCAGTGACGCGGCGGAAAAAGAGACAAGGAATCGTACCCGTTGGCATTTGGTGCTGAAAAGCTGAATGTTAATGAGTGCGAAGTGGGGTTCATGAGGATGGGCTGAGCAGCGGCGCTCGGGACGGTGGGCAGCGTTGTCGCCTCGTCGGACCACTCTGACACCGGTGAATCGTGCACTTTCTTGTCGATGACATTGGTGGCCGAGAGCCGCGCCCGAATGGTCTACGACCGGTGCGAGCTGCCTCGAGGCAGTGGCAAGAGACTAACCTTGCCGGCGAGCAGCGGCGACAGGGTGTATGCAGTTGCGGCCAGGGACCGCGCGAGGACCACAGTCGTTGTTGTGGCTCCATTGTGCTCGTAGACAATTGTGTAGTGCACAACTTCGCTGCCGTTCGTGCGCGGCTTGACCCAGTTGAGCTGGACTGAGTACGGCGTGATGTGGGATATGGTCGGTTGAGTTGGGGCATCAGGTTCTACGATGCAAGTAGGCTTCCGCCGGAGCACACCGGTCGTACCGCACGACGCCGTTTTGATGTACATGGAGGGGACCGAAAAGTCGGCGATGCCGCACCTATCGCCGTTGGCCGCCTCGCTGGGCGGCGCCATACCTACCGGTTCTGTGCAGCAGCTTGGAATTGGTAGATCGTGCCGGGTTGAACGCAATGCAGCGTGTATTTGACGGTCGCCACGGGCACCGCGAGTTCTTGCTACGGCAGCGCGACTCCATCCGATTTGTGAATATATTTTGCTCATACTTGGCGCTGGAGCTTCTCAAGACGAGCTCGGGCTTGGAGCTGCAGCTTCCGACTGCGCTCCAGGCTCTTGGCGCTGCGAAGAATCTGCGCTTTGGCAGCTTGGCGGTCCGCGCGCTCCTGCGCTTTTCGCACGACTTCTGCGGCCACACGTGAGACCTTTGATGGACGCCCTGATGCACCTGCAGCGATCGCGTCGCGCTCAGCTTGGTTTTGCCCATGGATATCTTCGATCGGAACGACGACAGTGATCGTCGTGTCGTTTCCAAAGGCGTCTTCCGGGGCACAGCGAAAGTGGTAGTGTGTGATGGGTGAGCCATTTGCCAAGGGTGGAAGCCACTCGAGCACGACGCTGCGCGTGAGAACGTGTGAGACGGAGCAGGGCTTTTTGATCTTGGATGGACCTAGAGGGCATGTCGGTCACACGGCCTCACTACGACTACGGTATGCAAGCGTCGCGGTCGGTATCGAGCTGACGCTGTAGTCGCCAATGCCGACCTGCGCAGAAGTGAGGCAAGGATAAAAGGTAGGTCATGCGCACGTCGTTTATGGCAGCAACTTTAAACGCGTGGACGATACCAGGGTCAAGCCCACCCATGAAGTGCTTCGTCTCGTCTGGGGGGACCTCGATGGCGGCTTCAAATGGTCCGTGATCCCGGGACATCAGAATACGGTACTTAAGCACCGGTGCACCGTTGCCCTACCAACTAGTATCATCGTGGTCATGTGCCGGCGTACCAAAGGAGCGGTCCAGGCAATGTCGATCGAGTGGCAGTCAGCCTTGATGATTGTCGGCTGCTTTGGTGGGTCAGGCACTGCGTTACGCTGAATGAGGTGAGCCAGTTGAGCTTAGAGCTACCCATGGGGACAATTTGCCACTTGAGGGCTCGAGTATCTTGCGCCGTGGAGTACAAGACATGCCCACCTGAGTCGAACACGACGCTCACAACGGAATCGTAGTGCCCTCGCAATGTGTACAAAACTTCCATTGTCTCAACGTTCCAGATCTTGACGAACGAGTCGCTGCCCGCTGAGGCCAAGAAGACGACATCAATCTCATTTGGATGCTGCGCCAGCGCGCAGCAGAGAATCGAGTGCGTATGGGCGTCGCGAGTTGTGCGTTCGTGGCACCCTGTGATCGCATTCCAACGCTGCACCTCAAGATGACCCGTCGGCGATGTGTCATCATGACATACCTTAATCGATCGGTCTGCAGACGCTGAAATGACGAAGGTGCCAGAAGGAGCAAAGGCGACGGCGTGAATCGTATGCGAGTGCTGGACGTACTGGCCGTCGCCTGTGATGTGCTCAAACTCAAGTACAGGCACGCGGTGAGCGCCCTCGTCGATGGCCACGGCCTCTGCGTCCGGGTGCGAGGCGGCTGTAGCCGGGTCGAGCAGGCGAAGAATGTTGATGGTTTCGAGCTTCTCGAGTTGGTTCGGGTCGTCGTCGTCTTCCCGCACGCCGATGGTGCCGTCCTCGGCCTCGAACGGATACAACGGTGGCAGCTGCAATGTCGCCGAAGGGCGATGGAAACACCAGTCGTCGTTCGAGGCGAACGCAGGCACATGGTTTGCCAATGTTAGCGTCTCGAGGGTCACCACCGGTGAGAAGAGCGCGTCCAGAGCACGGTCGTACTTTTGACGACTGCTCCACCCTGCTGTAGCCCGTGGCATGTTGGTGTCGTTCGGAAACGACCAAATCGTCGTTGGTGGCGACAAAAGGTCCCTGGATGGTGGCATGCTGGACTCACAATCATCTTCAAGGCGCGAATACAGTGATTCCGCTGTGCGAGAGAGGTCCTTTTTGCAGCTCTCGCCCAGGCTTTGCGTAGGCGGTTCAAGTGAGTGGTTGGTATTGCCCGACGATGCCATACCAGGCTGTGAAGCGCCGTGTTGTCTCCGCGACATTGATTTTCCCGCAGCGCTTCCGGTTGATCGAGCGGTCGATAAGACGTCTTCAGTTGTCTGCGGGGCTTCCTTGAGGATGGACAGGGGCTCAGAGAGCGTTGGAGGGGGTGCCTCCTCGGGATCAATTCCAAGGGTCCAAAAGGACAAATCCCAGCGCTTGATCGTCCCGTCGAGAGTGCCCGTCGTGAGCAAGAAATCACTCGTGGGAGCAAACGCACAGGTTGCGACACCGCCGACGTGGGCTTGCAACACATGCAGCACCTTGAGGTCGACAGGATTCCACACGATGACAGTGGTGTCCAAGGAGCCCGTGACAAAGACGGCACCGTTGGGGCTGTAGCAGCAGCACATGATAGCACCGTCATGGCCAAAGCCCCCTCGGCACTGCACGTCCAGCGACCAGCCTGCGTCACCTTGCCGCAGCGCCAGCCGAACCGGCGCATCGCCTAGCTCGCATCAGTAGTGGCCTCGGCGCCGGAAGGTACCAGCGCAGCACATAACGTCTGTGCCCGCGGGGGAAATTGCGCCCGTGATGCGGCAGGCGTTGTCCCCAACGATACTCCTATCTACCTTCAAGACGGGCTCCGTCGATTCCATATCCCAGGCAAAAACACTAGACAACGATGGAACGACAACCTGTTTGCCGACGTACCCATCCATGCCAAAGGTAACTATGCCAGCGGGGACGAAGGCAATACCGCGCACAGGCTTGATGTGGCCTTGCAGGACTCGCAAGACCATGCCCGGTGTCTCCTTGTAGCGGCGTGAGCCCAGGTACTGCCCGTCGGAGAAGCAAAACCCTGCCGATGCTCAGATGCGCCGCGACTACGGCTGGTACCGTCTTCGCGAAGGTCGTCCTCAGCCGCTAGCTTGGCCACGCGCTGGATCATGTCGTTGATCTCACGCTGTTCGTCTGACTCGAGCAGCGCATCTGTGAGGCGGAACCTCTCGGCAAGGCGCTTCTCGACCAGCTCGCGGTGGCGCGACATGGGAGATCTTGAAGGGTCGCGGACTGTGACCATGAATGCAATGCGTCTGTCGACTTACGCACTGGTTGATCCCGGAAGAGCTACAAATCAAAGCGCGCTAGCTCTAATGACCCATCCAGAGAAAGGTGCTCCTCCTCTTGGCTCCTGTGCACTACCCTCGCCCTATGCTCGCTCTCTGTGGCTACAACGTTTGCAACGAGCGCATACACCGAGCACACCATCATTGGCCTGTCTACAGGTGTGCCGATTGATGCGACGACCGCTTTAGCTTCTCACAGCTTGCGCGGGTCTCGGGACGTCGCTGTGGCAATGGCGGTTGATCGAACTTCGTAGTACGTTGGACCGAGAACTTTACCGAATTATTATCGTACCTTAACGAATGCACCCAATAAAACCGCACATATAGCGGTGGTTCGAACTTCGAGAAACACAAGTGGTCACAGATCCAACAATGGCAGCGTCGGCCCCGGCGAGCGGCGCCGATATGCGCGCCCGCTGGAGCGTCATGCGCATCATGCCTATTCTGTACGAAAACATTGCTCTCACAGGCCGCAGCGGTATCTGTGTTCGCGCGCTCTTTGACGATTTTGAGCCCACGAAGGATACGGCAGTACGCGAGGCTTGCTGGGCCATCCTGCGGCACGGCAGGCACCAGCACTTGCCCATGCGCTATTACCATGTCGAGCATGCCGAAACAATCACACCGGTGAAGCCGGAGCATACGGAGCCCGCGCCAAAGAAGCGGAAGGCAGTCAAAATTCCCGCCAAGCCCAAAGCCAAGAAGAAGCGAAGGAAGGCTAACGACAGTGGATCGGAGAGCCCGTGGAACGACTCAGGTGGTGAATCCGATGTACCTTTCACGACCGTGGCGGGTCCTGTGGCTAAGAAGCCGACGCCCAGCCGGCCATCGGTGCAGAAACCAACCCCTTGCGACACGACCCATGAAGTCGACGCGCGCTCCATCTCGTTTGCCAACGCGTACATCGACCCGTCCCTCTATGTAGTGGCCGACGAAGCTTTCCGCCTCAAGGTGCTCGGCGTCTCAGCTGAAGAGGGCGACATCAACCCGACGCACTGGGACATCCTTGAGCTCGTGGGGCAGAGGCGGGAAGCCGGCATCACCATCCCAGACCTCGCAAGCATCCTGTTCAACGGCGACGTAAAGCGCATCCACCATTTTATCGACAGCCTTATTTCGCGCAAGCTCTGCGTGAAGCGGATCATTTCGGTCACAAGCAAGCGCTTCAACATGATTCACCTGGCGCGATTCGCCGCTCATTTTCACCCGAACATGGTCGCGCCCGGGGCCTTCTTCGAGGACGAATACATGAACAAAGCCGCTATCGTAACGCGCATTCACACATCCATGACCGCGCACAAAGAGGCGACTGCCGTGTTTGCCGACGTTGCCAAGCGCTTTGGCTGGTCGAAGCGGCTACAAGAGACCATTCGCAACTACATTGCTCAGGAGACGAACCGCGACCCTGCGTACCACGTCCAGCTCTTCATGGCAACCTGCCGCAGCGGCTACCGTAGCATGGGCCGCAAGCTCTGGTGTCTTAAGCTCGTGGAGGCCAACCCAACCGCCAGCGTCGAGGGCTTTCGCCTGTCCCACCCGACGCGTTGCGAAATGGGCCCACTCGAGTACATCTACCGGCTCATCGAGGCAGCGCCCGAAGGTCTTACGATCCCGCAGGTGCGCGACATGTGCGGCATGCCAGACAAGACGTGCTACAAGAAAATCCAAGCTCTGCTCGTGAGCTACGACCTCGAGACAGAAAAGCTGCTCATGGGCCGCAGCACACTCTACCGCTTTCGTGTGCGGGGTGCCGACAACAAGCCGACGCTGGCGCTCGTCAAGCCCGAGGCGACGGCCGAGGCCAAAGAGGACGCGGTGTACCGGCCCAGCTTGCGCACGGCGATTGAGGAGGCCGGCCTGCAACCTGTGGCCAACGTCATGGACATGCGCACCGAGTTTGCGCTCGAAAGCGTCAAGCAGAAGCAGGTGCTTGCACTCGCAACTTTTCGGCGTATGCTGGTGCTGCGGGAGCACCGCGGCGCGACCAAGAGCCGCAGCTTCACGGACCATCGCACGATCACCAAGATCTTCCAGCGCCTCGTCAAGGCCAACGAGGTCGTGTTCATCGACGTGCTCGTGCCTTCGAGCGACCCGCGCCACATGCGCAAAGTGCGCTGCGTGGCTTTGCCAAGCGCCGTGGCCGAGCCGGACCAGCCCGCCATCAAGCGATTCATCGACGAGTTCACGCACGAAGACCTCTCGGACCTCGGGCTGCTGTACTCGGACCCAAGCTTCAAAATCGTGGTGCGGGACCCTGCCGCTGCTACCAAAACGCCGCTCGCCAAGACGGTGCTCTACAGTCGGCAGCCAGTGGTGGTACCCGAGCGCAGCTCGGTGCTCATCGGCCAGCAGAACCGCCGGCTCGGGATGGCTTTTGGGCTCGCCTGCAGAACCAAACTGCTGCATCTCGCGCTCTGCGAGATTTTGCAGGCGCGGGGCCTCTGGGACGCGTCGTCGGCGTCCATCACCTTTTCACTGCAGCACGTGCTGCCACACTTGCGGCTACACGACTTTGTGCACATCTTCGGCTGCCAGGATCGGCTGTCGCCCGCGGAGGAGGCCGAGATGGCGGCCGTGCTCAAGAAGGAGCGTGCCGACTGGAGCAGCCTCAGCTCCGCCGTGCGCGACAAGGTAGTCAAGAACAAATGGCGCCGCGTGCGGCGCCTCATGGACAACCTCCGAGACCTGGAGCTGGTGGTCCAGGAGGATGCGGTGGCGTCGGCGAGCGTCGTGCCCACCGTGTTCGACGACGTCGACGACATGGTACTGCGGGCCGCCGAGGACACTGTGACAGGCGGCACCTTTATTCTCAACCGCGCCAGTATCGCGATCCCGATCGTCGAGGAGGCCGATAAGAGCGCGCGCGTGGCCGTGCGCGATGTCGCGAGCTACGTGCGACCAGTGACGTTCTTTCGACACAAGCGCATGGCCGACAACAAGTTGCCGGTCGTGCATACGTTCGCAACTCTCACCGACGTGCGCCACTACTGGGACGTGATCGAGGCTATCAGCGTCGAGCGCACGCGCTTCGAGCTCGTGGGCGACAACGGCGTCCCCGCACCGCATTACGTAGCACCCATCATGTTTGTATCGAGCTCCAGCTACGTCCGGCACGCATGGATCGACCTCGTGTCGTCGAGGGCGCAGGTCAAGAAGAAGTCGACGATGGCCGCGCGCCTCAAGATCCACCAACGTCACTCGTACAACGTGCTGGCGTACCAGCCACGTGTGGCGCGCAAGGTCAAGAAGCAAAAAGTGGCGCTGGAGCCGATCCGCATCAAGATGCGCTACCCGCTCGTCGAGGCTGCGGAGGAGCGTGCGCTGCAGCTGTACTTTCAAGAACTGCCGGGCACTTGGGCCATCCAGGTGCCACCGGAGCTGCGACTGCCCAACGAAGAGAAGGCCATCTTCCGTAACCCTCGCCTTGGTCGTGCCAAAGTCAACTACACTGCCATCTCCGCCGAAATCGGCCACGTAAAGCCCATGAACCTGAAGCGGCGCATCCACGAGCTGCTCAAGGACCCCGTGCAACGCAAGCGCCGACGGGAGCTTGAGGCCGAAATGCTCGCGCGCAAGAACCCGAGTGGGCTCTTCCTCGAGGAGGCAGCGGTGCGGTCGTCGCCACGGCTCTATAGCTGCTTCACGCGCGCCATTCAAATGATGGTCGAGCCCGACGACGAGTACGAGCCCAGGGTTGCGGATGCGCTGTTTGCGTCGTGGTCGACCACGGAGCTGCAAATGGTGTGGCGGTACCTCTACTTTAGTCACATGCTGGCCAAAACTACGGTCAAGGATCTGGGCCACCGCCGCGGCTTCTCGCTGGCACCCATTACCTTTGACTTCCTGCGCCTCGCGCCAACATTGCACCCGCTCACGATGTTCACTGAGGCGGCCAACGTTGCCGCTTCCTTTAGCAACCTCGACGACCTTGAGGTGGCAGTACCGGAGAATACGGGCTCGGGCACAATGGCCGTGCTGCTGGCCGGTGCTGTGCAGGGGAACCTCGCTCTCGTGCCGATTCTCGACGACCCGCGCGCGCTTGAGGTGTTTGACGCGCCGCGCAAGAAGGGCCATGCCAAGTACGTGGATGGCGTCGCTGGGCACCTCGTGCGCTTTACGCAAGGGCGGCCCGACCTTATCGACTCTAAGTGGACGGTGTCGGCGCGGCCCCTCGACGCTGACGAAGACGATGAGGAGGACGAAGACGCCGCCGCCGAGAGCGATGACGACGGCAAGGCGCCGTGGACGTGCCACTGCCTGCACCGGCACGCATCGATGGCTGTGTGCGCGACGCAATTGGAAACCAAGCTGCTGCGCGCCATCACGGACGCCGGCGAAACAGGTGTCGCGGACAGCGAGCTCGCCAAGCGACACCGGCAGTACTCGCCGCACCAGGTGCTGGAGCGAGTGCAGGCGCTAGTGGCCGCCAGCAAAGTCGTGGAGGCACACAGCTTTGCGGATGTCCGATATGTGGCTGCGGCGGTTGCAGATCTGTGGCAATTGCGCGCGTACAACTTTCGCGACGGCAACGTCGAGTTCGATGCGAGCCGAGTTGCGGTGTCGCGGCCGTGGCTAAAGCTTGATGGCGAAGTCAACAAGAAGTTCCTGCTCGTGCTCAAGCGCGAGGTGGCGATGATGGTGTGGCGATATCCTGGCATGTGCGAGCGCGACATCCAGGCCCAGTTCCGTGGGCTACTGGGCCTCCAAGACGCGCGGTGCCTGTGCTTTATGCTTGTGGATGACGGCGTCCTCTACTGCCAGGCACTGTCAAAGGTGCCGCCCGCCAGCCTCTTCTCACAGTCCACGACCCCCACGCTCGTGCCCGGCGAGTACCACATGGACCGTGCCGAGTTCACGCTGCGCTTTTTCCCGACGACCGCCTGCATGGAGAATCTCGGCCTGATTGTCGACGACCTCCTGCTGAGTTAGCCATTCCAAGGATTAAGTTAGTAAGTGCAATCTCGATCGAGCAGCTGGCTCGCGGGCCGAACTACGCACTGGTAAGCGTCGACGGTGGCGCGAGGCCGACGGGAGCACAGAAGGGGACGGCTTGCCGAACGGCTCGGCATTGATTCTGCTAACCGTGTTCATTTATACGTGAATGGAACTGCAATTTCGATGCCAAGAAGGTGGGAAATGCCAGATTGCACTGGGAAATAGGGTGTTGTGGGTGCGCTGCGGGCTGCGGTGCCTAGGACGTCGGTAGGGAGTGCCGAGAGATCAGGCGCACGCTGCTGTGCTGGAACGTCGCTTGGAAGCGCCCTGCACATGCGTACATGCAGTGGTCTGTTGGCATCTGTAGGGAGCGCGTGGGGATTGGCTATAATGGTGACCAATCACCGTGCGCAATTGGTGCAATTTTCAAACCCCAGTTTGTTCTCTTTTGTGGTCGTCTGCGGAGCCATGGCGGACGACGGTGGCGACGACGATTCTCGTGGACTGCTGCAGGATGGCTCAGACATTGGTAGTGGAACGGATGCTATCTCGATGGACCACTTTGACGAAGAAGACGAGGAAGAAGATGCCGACGAGGATGACGAGGATGAGGACATGGATTCAGCGAGCGAGATCGAAATGAGCCAGCCATCGGGCGAAGAAGGAGCTACCGCTTGGAACTGCTCCCGTTGTACATACGAAAATGCTCGGAGCTCGTCGATCTGTGAAATCTGCGGCGCACCCAAGGCCACGACGGTCGGGTCCGCCGCCTCGACCGAGGGAGCCGATGGCGGCAACTGGGCGTGCAGCGCATGCACATTGCTGAATCCGCGCGAGGCGCATGTGTGCAGTGTCTGCACGACGCCGAACCCTGCACATCTCAACTCGCACCGCGGCTTGAACCTCGCGTCCGCGCTTGGCCTGTTCGCTGACAAACCCGGTGGCGACGTCCCGCAACTGGGCATTTCGGGCGAGAAGCTCGAGGCGCTGTGCGCTCCTGGTGCCTCCAAAACGGCGCTGGTGGACGCGCTGCAGTCCATCACCCACCACTTGGCCATGATGGACGCCTCCGCAGACACGGAAACTGGATTTAACGTGAGTCTCTTCCTGGGGCGCCCGAAGAACAACCGCCTCAAGCACGACTCGAAAATGACTACGATGCTTTGCTCGATCCTCAAACAAGAAGCTCCGTTTTCGCTCGAGTGCCGCCTCCTCGCGTGTCAGTCCATCAACTACCTCGTCAAGCTGGATGATCGCACGGCTGATGGCAAGCGCGCCGTCGACCGGCTTCACATGTACCTTCAGGT
The DNA here is from genome assembly GCA_002081595.1 of Achlya hypogyna. NCBI lineage: Eukaryota > Oomycota > Saprolegniomycetes > Saprolegniales > Achlyaceae > Achlya > Achlya hypogyna. The sequence continues at coordinate 26,904 of JNBR01001486.1, read as the reverse complement.
GATGGCCGAAATGGCGGCAGGTGGGGACGGCGACGCCAAGCTGCGGCAACAGGTCGCCGAGGAGGCTCTCAACGGACTTGAGGCCGTGTGCACCCTGCAGCCGTTGGCCTTCCGCGCGCTGAGCGAGCCGGAACACATGCTCGCGTTCCTGGCCTTCCTCGCGTTCGCCGAGACGCTGCACTTGCAAGTGCTGCTGACGGCGCTCACGATGCTCTACAACGTCTGTTCCAAGGCCAAGATGCTCGACCGCAAAAATGGCAAGCAGAAGCAAACGGGCTCACCCGGACTGGGCCTCACGCACATGGAGGCCATCGTTGCCGCCATCGTAAACGCGCTCCGCCACCCCAGCGCCCGAGTGCAAGTGGCCGCCATCAAGTGCCTCACGACCCTGTACCTACGGGCATCAGCGCTCCACCGGGGCTTCCACCGCGCCATCTCCACCGCATGTATGCGCCAGCTCCTCGGGATCATGGTGCAAGCACCACAGGACGACAGCCATGAGGCGAGCCGCGCGGCGGTCGCGCTGCTCACAAAGCTGCTTGACGACGCACCGGCGCTGCTCGCCACGATCGTCTCGGCGGCTGTCGCGAGTGACCTCCTTACGCAGCTCACCGTGGTGCTCAAGACGTCTAAGTCGGAAGCTGTCATTACGAGCACGCTGCGCTTTCTGGCGCGGGTCGTCAAGCTCGTTCACTCGACGGCGCCGTCGCCTCTGCTTCAGGACGCATGTGTGGCCTGCGTGCGCGCCGACGCAGTGGCCGCCGTCAGTACACTACTCCGTGATGGCGCGAGCTTGCACGAGGGGCCGGACATGCTGCTGGAAGCAGTGCAGCACGGCTCCATAGAGATGATTCGTTTCCTTGTGCAAAAAGGCGCCGACATCTCGGCGGCAGCCTTGCACGAAGTGGCGTTGCGCCGACGCTGTGACGTACTCTCGTACTTTATCCAGCACGGCGCCAACCCGGCGACGCTCAACGCGGCCGGGCAGACGGTGGCACAAGCGGTGGCTGCAGCTGGCGGCGAGAACGCGTGCGCCAAGCTGCTAGCAATGTACGAAAGCCAGCGAGACGAAGCAAGCAGTGACGACCGCCATTCGTCGGGGTCGTCGCACCACGAGTTTGCGCGCGAGTGGATGATTGACGATGGCATGGAAGAGTCGGAAGCTTCGGAGCACGAGTACGACGACGAAGACGATGACGACGACATGCACGATGACGCCGACGACGATGTGTCCAACGACGATGCCTCCATGGACAGTGATCGCGACCGTGCCTTAAGTATCGACTCGACATCGAGCGAGCCCGCGCCACCACTTCCGGACACCGACGTGGCCGCCTTTACGTCGACGCTGCTCGGAACGCTGCTGGACCTCTGCCCGACAGTCGACAACAAGGCCATCGCACAGACTATCCTCGCGACTGTTTCGACGATCTTAGCCACGACGGTGGACCTGACGTTCGCCCAGACCGCAGGGCTTCTTGAGATCGTGCAGGGGCTGCTCATTGAGCTACAGCAAGCGCCTGACGACGCTGCGGCCGTCGGCCCCTTTGTGCTCGCGCTGCGACTGCTGCACGCGATGACGCGATCGCGCCGCGCCGACTACGTCGTACAGATGGAACGCCAAGGCATCCTCGCGCAAATGGAGGCGGTCGCCAGCCGCCAGGCGCCCAGCCTCGAGGCCACGCTCGGCGGCCTTGCGCGCGCCTGGCTCGACGACCTCGCGTCGTGGTACGAAGCACCGGCAACGTCGCTGGACGTGGCGGCGACGCTCGCAAGTGCGTGCGCACGAGGCGATGTGGCCGAGATCCTAACACTCCTCGGCGGCGCACACGGCGTTACGACGTACGAGTTCACCAAATCGAACGTAGTTCCGACGCTGCTGGCGCGGCTTGGCCCGGTGGCTCCAGCATGGCAACCGAGCATGGCGGCGCTGGTGCATCATCTACATATGGCGATCGGGTTGCACGAGGCGCTGCCGGTAGTAAGCTACGGTATGGCCAAGGGTAAAGAGCTCTACCCGCTCACGCGCCAGCTGCGGTGCCGGCTGCGGCTTGTGCCCAAGGCGGCTGCAGTGGCAACGATGCCACCACGCAGCATCCACGCGTCACCGCTGACGCTGTACGCCTCCTTTGAGCGCACGGTGTTTCGGTGTGCGACACTCACGGACACCAAGTGGACGGCGTACGCATGGAACCTTGTGGGCCACCTCATCTGGCGGCAGGTGGACGGCAAGTGGATCGAAAATCGCGTCGTGGGCTTCGACCCCGCGTCCGGCGCACACTTGTTGTGCCTCCGCGACGAGTACTCGGAGGAGGTGCTGCACGAAGAGCCCTACCGCCTCGTGAAGACGCCCCTTACGGTGTACTCCGACGTGCGCATGGCGCTCGAGGCTTTTGGTGTCGACCCGACGCTCAAGCGCAAAGCCGAGGACACGGAAGCTTCCTGCCGCCCGAAGCGCGCCAGGAAGCGCGCTATGCGGCTACGAGCAGCGTCGGAGGGCAAGGAAGCAGATGATGAAATGGATGGCGACGACGACGGCGAGACGGCGGACGTGGACATGGAGGCAAACGCGCCGCCCCGCGGCAAAAGGAAGCGACTACTCGACCTGCTCAAGCTGGACCAGGCAACCACATCGGCGGTCGGCGACCTCGTGTGGCTGCGCTCGCCGCTCTCGGACATTTGCGTGAGTGCTGTCGTCGTCAAGCGCCTCGAAGGAAACCTGTTGTCGGTGCACGCGTCATTTGGCACTAACCCCGTCCCTGTGCTGCTCACGGTCGACGAGTCGTCACTCGTTGCGTACCAGCCGAAGGCTCGCCCCGGCACGTCGTCCTCATCGAAAGGTACGTTGCCCGCATTCTTGAGTCGACTCACCAGCGCCGCTGTAGTTAACCGTATGATCGGCGCGCTTGAGTCGCAGTTCCGCCAACAAGGCGGCCGCCCCATGCTGGAGCAGCTGCGCCGGCTTCTGGGGCGTTCCCGCGGCGACGAGGCGAGCGCGGCAGCGACGGCGCCTCTGCCGCCGGCAGCCGCCAAGGCCAAGGGCAAGCAGAAGAGCTTAGCCAAGCCCGAGATCATGCGCAGCGGTGAGAGCTGGACGTGCGGTGCCCCGCCAACCGTGCGTTGTCTGCTCGGATACGGCGAGTACTCGGACAAGGGCTTCGACGAAGGGTTGCCGTCGCACCCGCTGCAAGCCATGGTCCTCACGATGAACCAGAAGGATCTGCTCGACTCCGCGCGCCCCATCTTTGCGTGGCTGTTCGACGAGTTTGCCAGCGAACGCCGCCCGACAGCGCTGCCGCCGACGTTCTCGGGCACAAGTTTACAGCAGCTCAGCCTCGCAGCCTTTGGCACGTTCCTAGAGGCGCTGAACCTCGGCATGCTTGCGTCGGAGGAGTGGATCTGGTTCGCGCAGTACGCTGCCGTCGAGCACGACCGCGCGTGTATGGTGCTCTCGGGTTTCTATCGCCTCGTGGCGCACATCTGCCGCGACACCCGGCGCTGCAAGCTACTGTGGAAGTACCTAGAGGGCCTCGGCGCAACGGAGGCGACGTTTGCGACGCCGACGACTGCTGCCCCGACGCAGCTCATGTCCTTTGCCGCCGATGAAAACCTACTCATGTGCCTCGGCCGGCTCAAGCCTCTCGCAACGAATGCCGCCCACGTGGCGCCGTGGAAATGCATATACAGCCTCTACTGCGATTTTCAGGTGACGTGGGACGACGTCTTGACGACCGACGGCAGCGGGGGGACACTGGCGCTCCCGCCGACCTCCTACCGCGACGTCGTGTCGCCCGTGTCACCGCCGGTGCCGTCGCTTTCGCTTGGCAGCGAGATTGACCAAGCACTTGCGTTGCTCGCGGCGCTGCACCAAGCCTACGGCACCGACGCCAACACCGAGCTGTGGGTCAACACGCGGCTGTCGCGAAAGCTGCGGCACCAGCTGCAAGACGTGCTGAGCATCACTAGTGGAGCGTACCCGCCTTGGTGCGACGAGCTCACTCGCGAATTCAAGTTCCTTTTCCCCCTGGAGCTGCGGCACATGCTCTTCCGCACAACAGCCTTTGGCTGCTCGCGATCGCTGCACTGGTTTCGGGACCACCTCGAGGGCTCGGACGCGCCGTCAGCTGACGCGTCGGAGGTGCTTTCGGTCAGCCCGCTGCCCAAGGAGCGCGCCAAGGTCGAGCGCGCCGATATTCTCAAGTCGGCAGAGGCCGTCATGAAGGTGCACGCCAAGCGCAAGGCCATTCTCGACATCGTTTTTGTGGGTGAGCGTGGCTACGGCTCCGGCGTCACAGCCGCCTTCTACTCGGCTGCCGCCGCCGCCCTGCAGGTCAACGCGCCATTTGTCGCATGGTACGGCTGCCGGCGCCTCCGCGCCACTCACCTAAGCTAGGGTGCGCGGCCACGAGGAGTCGACGGAGGACGCGATTCGCCACCCGAACGGCCTCTTTCCAATGCCAACTGTCGGTGCCAAAGCCGAGCTTGTTGAGCGATTCCGTCTTGTGGGGTAACTTGGCGATGCCTGTCGCGGCGGCTCATGCAATGTAGGCGCCTAGCTGGCAAAGCGCTCCTCGACGACCGTTTGTTGCCGCTACCGTTGTCGCCGCACTTTATCCAGCTCGTGCTGGGGCAGAGGCTGGTCGTGACGGACCTCCCGACGATCTTCCTCGAGCCTGGACGGTAGCGTTGACGACGGCCCGGCTGGGCTTACCATGTTCACTGTAGCACAATGCTGGCTTTGTACAAGGCGGCAGAGGCACTCAAGACAACGCCCGCGGCAGCGGTGACCATGGAGAACACGCCGATTGCTGCATGGCTCGAGGCCGTCGACCTGTCGTTCGTCGACCCGTGCACGCAAGCAGAACTTGGTACACTGGCCGCTGATGCTTGGCTGCGCTCACGTGCCGGGTGTAGTTGACGACGGCGAAGCAGTCAGCGTCACAGTAGACAACCTCGGCGCGTATGTCGACGCAGTGCTCGACCAGTGGCTTGTCCACGGCATTCAGAGCCAAGTGACTGCCTTCCGCGAGGGCCTCGCGGATGTGGTGCCCATGGCGAAGCTACAGCTGCTGGAGGTGGGCGAGATCCAAGCCACGCTCTGCGGCACAGTGGACGTCGAGTGGACGGAAGAAGCGCTCCGCCAGACAATCAAGATCGCGCACGGGTACACGGCGGCGAGCGCGCCCGTGGCCTATTTCATTCAGACCCTCGTGGCCATGAGCACGACGCAGCGCCGCGCCTTTTTGCTCTACGCGACGGGCTGCCCGAACTTGCCGCCTGGCGGGGTGGGCCTTGAGAAGCTCAAGCCGACTTTCGAGGTGGTCCGTCGCGTCATCGACGACACTGACGACGTTGACCGTGCGCTGCCGTTTGCACGCACGTGCACCAACACCCTACACCTGCCGGCGTACTCTTCGCAGTCAATCCTCGCCGCCCAGCTCGAGTACGCCGTGCTCAACAGCAAGGGTGTCATCGACCGCGACTAACTTGTACCAGTACTTTGAAAATATGCGCGTCTCTTGTTGCGTCTAGCGCTTGGCCTTGATGCCCTTGCCGAACTCGGTGGCGCAGTACTTAGCCGGGATTTTGTATGCTTTGCCGAGGTACGCCACGACGTCGGCGGCGAGGTTGCCTTGGATGTGCACCTCCATGTCTTTGGACTTGTCCGCCGCATCCAGCGCCGACGCACTAGACCGCTTCAGTACGAATGCAGGAACGTTTCTAACCTGCACGCCCATTTCTTTTGCGCTTCGCGGGCAAAAGCCTCAGCGTCGAGCCCGAATTGCTACGTCGCGTCTCACACTGCCGCCAGCACGTCCTACCTGAAAGTTGGAGACGATGGTCACAGGCTTTTGCCGCTTGCTCAGCTCCGTCTTGACATGGAGCGGCTTGAAGTCGCCGGCGACCTCTCGCGCCTCGTGGTCGGGGTACAGCACAACGGCGTGGTACGCCTAAATCAGCACCGTGGGCCACGCTTGTGACTGTAGCATACCCGAAGGCGGGCCAGGAAGAGCGAGAGTACATCTTTGCGCGGCAGCTTGACGGGGTAGCCCTCCTCCTAAGGCAACGGTGGTCGGGGTGGGTGCCTCGGCTGACGTACCGGTTTCTTCTTGTACAGCGCGTCCGTGAGCGTCGGATCGAGTTTAACGAACTGCGGTTCGCGGGGGTCCACAAGGCCGTGCGCCGAGATATAATCGTTGAGCTTGGTGCGCAACTCGGCGAGCGAGAAGGTGTCTTTGAGTGACGCGGCGTCGCAGACTACCTGCGTCTGCTGTGTAAGGCGGTAGAGCTGGAGCACCTCGGGAGCATGCTGGCCGGGGATGAAGACACCTGCGGTGGCTTCCTACGGAGGCGTTAGGGTCGCGGTGACGAGTGGCCTACGGCAGCGGCGGCATCAATGGCATCTTGCTCGGATTGGTGCAGCTGGTGCCGGGCGACGTCCCTACGAGCTGTGAGCCAAGCGCACGTGCCGACGCTGCGCACGGATGGGTCTTGCGGAATAAGGTGATCGTCTGGACACCGTCGTGCTCCTTGATCTCGATGGAGCCGTGGTGGGCCATGGTTTGCAAAAAGACCGAGAACTTCTTGTACGACGTCTGCTTGAGCTGAATCGTCGAGCCGAGCGGTCGATGCGGTAGTACGTAGTTGCCGTAAAACATGTTGCCCAGCATCGGAGCGTCGCTCGGCTTAACCTTCTTGAGCGCTTGGTAGTACGAGCGCTCGAGCAAGGCATCCATTTCGGCGACTGTCAGAGCGACGCCGCCGTCGGTGTCTTCGTCGTCGACGTCCACTTTCGGTTGCGGCTTAACTTCGTCCTCCGCCGCGATTTGCACATCGATCACGTCGATGGTCTCGTCACTGTCGGCAGTTGGCACGATGGGCTCGATGAGTGACTCGGTGAAGCCATCAGGTACAAACCGCTTGCCCGACGGCCCCATTTTGGAAAGCTCGTCACCAAAGACATGGTATAATTCCATGGCTTTTCCCTTCCATCCCTGCGCTTGAACATGGTCCATGTCGACGACCATGGAGCCGATGGCAAAGGGCATCGGGTTGCCATTGACGTACACGGCACGCAACTGGTCCTTGACGAAAGGCGCGTCGAGGCGTCGTACCACACCCGGCAGCATGGGGTCCGCCCCGCGCAATAGGTAGTGGCTCACGGGCGAATGCACCGTGAGAGCCGGCAGCCGCGCGCGAAGCTCCGGCTCGTGCCAGAGAAGAAACGTCGAGGGAACAACATCGCCCTTCCCATGCAAGTCGAACGCGAGCACATTTGAGTCTGTATCCGTGAAGAGCAAAGTCCGGCTTGGTGCTGCGAGCTTGATGCGCACGATGGAGGCCTTTTCAAGGAAGCTCCAGGAAACATCGCCGTCGACATTGCAGTTGCGCAGAAGGTCCGCGCGCAGCTTCTTCGCGTCCTTACCCTTGAGCCGCGTGTTGCCGCTCGTGCTGAAGCTTTTGGCGAACATGCCAGACTTTGCAATGACCCCGCCATGGCCAATCCCAGCGCTCTAATAGAAATTATTATAGCCAATCAGGTCGCTGTAAGAATAGACCAATGAGGTGTGGCGATCGCTACAATTTTATCCAATCGTTGCCCTGTCGGTTGAAATGTAAAGTGCAAACTGGCGGCATTGCCTGAGGCGAGGAAGGCTCGTCGGCGGAATATGTTGGCGCAATGGCAGCCGCGGGCAGCTGGTTCGCAGGGTGTCTACGGCTCCTGGCGGCGGCCGCGATTTGGTTGCGAGATTGCCCTGAGCTGCCAATCAAAGCGCTCAAAACGCGGCATTACAGCCAACCCACTGGATCTAGATCGGGAGATAACGCGTTGCGGCATGTTTTCCACGATGGCACCCACAAGCAATGGAGTTGGAAGCTAGCCGCAAGCAGGCCAGTGAGGTGGCCGGTGGTGCTGCTAAGCCACCTGCCACCGCTTGCACCCATCGTCGTGACTCATCGATGAATCGCCACGTTCCGTCCACGTCTGTTGCCAGCGCTTCCTGGCTGTATGCGCGGTACGTCGAGGTTCTGGCGACGACGGTATGGCACATGGACTAGCCGGTGTTGGCCGACCCGTGTGTTGGCTGCAGACATGAATCACGCCAGCGGCTACGCACACGTTGGTCACGAGTCGCATGTCCCACGTGGCAGCACGAGGAGCTCTGCCCACTGGACTTATCACATCCTTGCGGCTGCAATCGCACTTTGGCTTTGTCACTAACCCACAGGAAGCGACATGGACGACGCCGCCATCGCTGGAATCGTCGTGGGTGCCATTGTGCTACTCGGTGCCATTGCGGCGGTGCTCTTCATGCGCCACAAGCGCCGCGCAACGTTCAAGTCGGACAACCAGTTCGACCTGCCAACGCACACGCTCTCCCGCGGCGACCGGCACTCGTACATGCCGTCGCCACAAGAAGGCTCTGCGCATAACCACTCGACGTTCGTCCCGTGGCTGCTCAAGGCGAGTACCCGCCACAGCAACGACTCCATGTCCCTAGACCAAAGCATCGCGTCAACAACCGAGCCGGCGACGGAGCCACTGCCGGAGCCCCGTGACTCGTTCTGGGACCGCCTGTCGCCCAAGTCCCGCGAGTACATTCGCAGCGAGAGTTCTCTCCACCGAGGGTCGTCGGCGCAGCGGCTGTACCAGTCGAGCTCGATTCCGATGATCGAGGTTCGCCTCAAGCGAAGCGAGAGCTACGACACAGCGAGCGACGCAAGTGGCTTTGAGACCATGCGTTCCTTTGTGTCGTCGGCCATCATCGACAAAGACGACCAAGACGTGCCTGCGCGGCCGTCTTCGCCAAACTCGAGTCGAGGGTCCACCTGAGATAGCGTTGTATTCATAGGAGGTAGGACATATATAATAGTATTCACGTAGTCCCTAGTTCATCACACTCGCGACGACAATGCCATGGGCTCGGCCAAACTCGGATGTGACTTTGTGAATCCAGTTGCGGGCTGTCGGCGGTTCTTGTGCCTTCGCCGGCTTGAAAAGTGCCCGCACGTGCCGCGCAGGTCGTTGCGCCACCAACGTCACCGCCAGCGGCTGCAAGAAGGCCGGTGGGACGGCCACCAGAGCAAAGAGCAGCGGGCACTTGCATAAGGCCATGACGGCGTCGCGGTGCATATCATGCCACGAGACGAGCGCAACGATCGTCGGGGCCATGGCAGGTGGCAGCCCCGGCTTCTTGCGCCGCAGCCTCCTGGCCGCGCACTCGAACGCGGCCGTGGCGTCGTCGCCGGGCACCGAGAGCATGCAAATCTTCTTGGGTAGTACCTTAGTCTCGCGCCGGGCCGAATCGGCCGCCTCCCACACAGCGGCACCTTCAGTCTCGAGCGCCGACGTCGGGATGTACCGCACGAGAAAGAACGCCATGTGCAGCGCGGACGGCGCCTCGGCGCTGTCGCCTCCCAGTGCCCGCTGCACCTGGCCGCAGCCTGCGAGCAGTGCTTCCCATGGCATCTGGCACAGTGTGCGCGCGATGACGAGCTTGGTGGTCACCTGTGGGGGCGGGCGACATGGTATGTGCTTGGCGAGTGGCGAGGCGCCGCGGATCTCGTCGTGCTTTGGCCCTTCGGGCGACCACTGCGCCAGCCAGGCGATGCGCTCGGCGAACGTTGTCGGCTCGCTGGCCAGTACGCGCCGCCACAGCTGTAATGACGTACTGCCGTTCTGTCGATTGAAGCGCTGGCGCTGGGGGTAGACACTCGGGGGGCGGGACTGTGATGAAAAGGCATCAACGACGTCGCCCAGCACCTCGCGCCAGTGTATTTCGGCTGTCGCCGACGAGAAGCAACCAACGAACGAACGGTGGCCGATGAGGTACACGGTAGGCTCAGCGGTGGCATCGACGAGGAGGCTAGCACACCACTGCGAGAGGCCGCCGCCTCGTGCTTCCTCCATCAGTCGCCATAGCTCCCGCAGCAGCCGAAGGTTCTTCTGCGCCCCAACCAGCGGGGCGTCCTCGTGCTGTGCAGCGTGGTGTTTAATGAGCAGCAGCAGGCGCTGCTGCTGGGCGTCGAAGCGGAGAGCTGTCGCAGATGCCGACGAGTCTGCGGCCTCAAAGACCTCCTGCAACACAGGTAAGAGGCCACACCACGGGCGATTGATTACCTTGATAGCCTTGGGTTGGCGAGTCTTGGTGGCCATGCGCGGGGGAAACGAGAGGTGCTGGCCGCGGCGCCGCCCTGGTAACCTCTGCATTAGGTGCTCGAGCGAGTCGGACTGGTGGCGCGTGTGGCCTTTACTGGGCCTGTCCCGGGCGTGCTGGAGCTTGTAGTGCCAGCTCAAGCTCGTTTCAGCCGGCAGCCCCGCGTTCTTGTGACGCATGGGCCGCCACCACCACGGGCAGCCAACCCCGGCAGCCACCTCCAGCAGCGGTACGTTGGCGGCCACGAGCGCTGGCTCGCAGCACAGCAACAGTCGCACGAGGCGCTGGACAAAACGCGCGGGCCGAGCTCGCCCACACACGTAAAAGACGTCTCGGGCCTCGTACCAGTAACTCAGTGCATCGGGCCAGTCGCCGCGTAGGGCGCAAAGGTGCGCGAGGTGTACGCAGGCGTCCATGTACTGGCCGACGTCTAGCGCCTGCAGACTTAAGTCGAACGCAAGCGTCGCTGGCGGTGCCATGTCATCAAGACCGAAAGAAACTTCCGAGGTGTCGTCGCGCGTGTCCGACGTGTGCAAGTGCTTCGGCCGCAGAGTTGCGACGGCATCAAGCGGGTCGTTCCGGACCATAACCGCGAGAAATACCTTGTCGAGGTAGGCGCCGACAAGGCGGTTGGCCGCGCGGGCCATGCCACGCCGGTGACCAGCGGCCTTGTAGAGCTCAAAGCTGTGGTGTAGACACCGCACGGCGTAGTACAGACCTACACTGTCCGTGAGAACAGCCACTAACGGCGAAACGTGCTCTCGTCACTGTCGGCCGCCAGGCGACTCCGTAGGAGGGCCAAGCTTTTGCGGTGGTATTGCTTGAGCCTTGGTTTGTGGGCCGCAAGCAGCTGATCGCACTCGGGCCCGTGTAGCTTCATGGGAAAGATTCCTGGGTGGTCCAGACATGCCTCGAGTACTTTGCCTCGGCGGTAGTACAGTCGCGCCAGGGCGCCGCAGTCCGCGTCCACATCGATCTCCACGGTCACAATGGCCAGCGCCGAGTAGTGTGCCGCCTTTTCAAACTCATGCGTACGAAGCGCGAGCATCGTGAAGAGCGGGTACAAGTCGGCGCTTGGGTGCTCAGGCAGGCTTGGCGCCAGGTGCCATCCTGGCGGGAGCACGGCAAAAGAGCTGTTCGCGATCGCGAGGCAGTTGTGTCGGCAGCGGGTCGCCTTACGTAGTGCTACGATCTCCTGCAGCATCTGCCCACAGCGGTCCCAGGCCTTGGCATCGAGGTAGGCAGTGGCCAGCCACACCAACACCACCACGCGCTTGGCTGCCGCCGCACAGGTGTGCGTCGCCACGAGAGAAAGTTGTGCGCGGCAGCTTTCAAGCAGAGCGATGGCCCGGGCGGGCAACGCCAGTTTCAAATGACATGTCGCGGCACGAACGGCGAGCGCGAGAAGCTCCACCTGGACATCTTGTGCGACGACGACGGTCGTCATCTCTGCCAGTACGCCGTCCATGTCGGCAGCCGCGGCGGCGAACTCACCAGTTTCCATGCGCAGCGCCGCGAGCAGGCCTGAAAGGTACGTGAATTCGAACCAGCGGCCAGCAGCCTTGCTCCTGGCCCGAATCTGCGCGTAGAGCGCCAGGCTGCGATCTGTGTCGCCGTGTTCAGCTGCTACGATCGCTAGCTTTCGCTCCAAGTCGATGCCGAAAGTAGTGTCTCCAGCGCGGAGGGCCGCGTCGTAGGCCGCGACGGCAAACGAATACTTGTCGTTGGCTACGAGAGCATCCGCCAAGTGGCTAAGCGTCCACGCCGTCGCGGGGTCGACGCAGTTGCGACCGCCGACGTGCCAGAGGTACACAGCCTCGTAGAGCACGTTCTCAGCGTCCTTGCGCGCGCCGAGAGTCATCATCGTAACTCCCATCACAGCACCGGCCCGAACGCGGACCGGCGATGTCAGTGGCAAAAAGGGATAGAGATACAGCACGCGGTGCCACACGGCGGGAGGCGATGCCACAGAGGCCAAGTACGCAAAGGCATTCGGCGCCCGGCCCAGCCGCGCGCCTTCGTCGTCGTCTTCTGCTACAATGCTCTGGCGAGAGATAAGCTGGAGCGAGAGCGGGGAGAGCCCTAGGTGCAGGCAGTGCAACGCTAGGTGCACGCGCATGCTGAGCTCCATTGCCGCGACAGACGCCGGGCAGCCAGCACAGAGCACCTCCCCAGCCTCGACAAAGTGCGCGTGGACGTCGCTGCTCAGCGCATGGACGCGGGCAACCAAAGTCGCGCGCTCTTCCGAGTCGCCAAAGTCTTCGGCGCCGGTAACCAGGGCGACATGGATCTCGCACTCGACGGAGAGCATCTCAACCGCAGCGGCACGGACCCAATCGTTCGAGCTGTGTGCCTGAAGAGTCAGGACCCATGGGCGCAGAGCGTCGAAGCGACGGCCTATCAAATGCAGCCCGACGGCCATGGCCGAGAGGATTATGTCCGCCGTGCTCATGACGTGAGCAGCTGGGGCGATGGGCGGCGCAAGCACTTCGAAGAAGGCGACGGCATATTCCCATCCGACGTCGGGCGGGCACCGGGTACAGCGGTCGTACATCGCGTTGCACCAGTCGGCGCTCAGCGGTGACAGGTCCGAGGATACGGCACCCGTCGGGCTCGGTAGAATGAGCAGCCCCTCGAGCCAGGTGTCCATCGACCGCAGCTCGCGCACATTCGCCAGTAAGTGGCCACTCTCTAGCGCCGCGAATGACTTGGAGTACGGCGATGGCGGCGGCGGAAGGGGTGGTGGCGGCTTCTCGAGGGAGTGGTGCTCGTCGATGACCTGCGTGAGCCAGCGAGGGCGCAGGAGCGGCGGCTGCACGGCCGGCGCTTTCTCGTCCAGGAACAGTTCGCGCATGTTGAGCACGGTTGAGAGCGACGACGTTGCGGCGCTCTGCTCGTCCCGCATGAGCTCGACATCCCAGTTTTCCGAGTCGTCGTTGGTGTCGTCAGCGGGCGCCAGTGCTGGCGAACATTGCAGCGACGACTCGCGCTCGGGGCTCGATGCTGCCGCCCAGTCCTCATCCGCCAGACGCGTCTGCTCCGCTTGCGCCAAGCAGAGCACGGCCTTGGCTTGCGCTAGCATCGCCGTGTCGTGCACGAGATACGCGGCAGCCTTGCTGGCGACGCAGCCGAAGTCTGTTGCAGCCGGAAGCTCGAGCGACTGCACTAGCAGGTGCGCGAGGCAGAGACTCATCGTGGCCACGCTGCGCCACGGCAGCTGACAAAGCAATTCCGGAACCAATGTGCTACCGACCAAAGCCAGTCCCACTCCGCAAACGCGCAGAGTGAACACGAGTTCGGCTTGGTGCGCCGATTTCTTTGGACTTGTCGTTCCGATGGGCGCGACCTCAGCGCGGCTTGTGATGGCATCAAGCATCTCACCGAGGAGCATTACTGCGAGGGCCAGAAGGGGGCTGGCTGATGCTGGCGCAGCCACGAGGGCCGCACGGGCGGTGGTGATCGCTGGGTGAAGTGTTGCGAACACAGCATCCTTGCTCATGGAAGTCGCAAGTGCGTACGTTTCGACGTGCAGCCAGACGAGAATGATGTTATGCCGGGCCTCATCGGTTGTGCTTTTCGAGGACTTGCGCGGGCTCTTGACGGCGACCTTAGCAGCAACTTTGTCGAATGTCGCTGCGGTGCCATTTGTTTCGCCACGACAAACCATCCAGCAGCCATTGGCCAGTAGCTCAAATGCATGCTCCTACAAAGTCAAGTACGTGACGGTGTTTTGCGACGTACTATCGTCGAGGACGGGGTTGTGAGCGGGCGACAGCATTGCTGCTGTAATTTGAATTCCTCGTCGAGCAGCTCTACAAAAGCAAGATTATGCCGCTTGGTTCGCCGTGGCGATACCATTTACGGCTGCACACACACGACCAAGCACATCAACCAACCGATAATTCAGAGCAACCCGTTCGAAGGCTGGTGTCGGCGACGTTGGCGGGCTATGCGCCACACGTGCCGAAAGCCCATCAAAGTTGAAGTCGTTCTCCCACGCGTCCTCATCGTCTATATCACAGGCACCACATCTGGCTTCGATCCATGGTCCTTGCGTACCGGGGCACGTCGCCCGACGACCTCGGGACATCGCCGGAAGATCGTCGTTTCCACCTGACCCGACGCGACCACCTTTTTAACCAATCAGAGCTCGACCCTCCGATCTTTCGTATCCGGACGGAGCGCGACGGGAGTCCCTGCTAAGTACGCCTATTAATAGCCCCAGTTCCACTCGCATTTCTGCGAACGGCTATCTGCACGCCTCTCAGTGGAGTCGTTGAGTCACGGCCAGATGACCCAATTCCTCGAACCTCGTTATGGTTCCTGGGTTGCTTCTCCGATGCAATTTTTATTCGAATAACATTGTCGCTGCCTATTTGGACACTTCTCTATGAGGTGCAATTTGTTGTCAAATTCCTCTGGGTTGGGTGCGTGTAGCCGTTGCCAATGCCACACCTGGGGTGGCGTACTTAATCGAGCCACTTGGTTTCGCGGGAAGCATTTCAAGACGGGCCAGTGGCGCAGCATGACCCTCCTCTCCTTCGAAGGTACGCACTGCGAGCGCTTGGCGCCGACGAGCGCCGCCATCGATTCTCGGTCTCATGTACGTGCTTTGTAGGCATCGACGTGGATATCCCGTCGGTAGACGGTCTCCGCTTCTACTTTGAGAATGGGCAGCTCGCGATCGAATGCACCAACTTCACGGGTTGCTTTGCGCTTGCTAAGGCACGAGCGACCGACTCAACGATGGTACCAAAGCCGGCAAACAAGCGTTCAGTCGATGCGGCCTCGCCAATCGTGATTTATGAGGACCCGGCGAAGCGCCAGAAAGTGAGGGCGAGTTCGAGCGATCGGGTAGGAGCATGAGATGGTGTGCCAAATCAGTGACCTCTACGTAGAGTTCTGCAGAAGAAGATGATGCGATGGTCCATCCTCCGAAAACAACACCGCGTAAACCCTTGCAGCCGCTGCCGACCGTCGATGCGGATACCGAGGCCAAAGAGACTGCTGTGACCCCGTCACCGTCGCCGACGGGCAAGGCCAAAGGCAAGCGCGGCCGTCCGAGCAAAAAGACCGAAAATACTAAGAAAACGACTGAAGTTGTCAAGAAGGCAACAGAACCGACGACCGTCATGTCGTTCTTTACTCCAAAGAAGGACCAATCGTCCAAAGATGACACGCCCAAGCCAGAGCCCGAAGCCGCCAAAGCAGCGCCTTCGTCCGTGGTCGTACCCATGTCGCCCGAGTCTGCCGTCGAGGATACGCACCCCACATCGTCGTCGGCGCCCCTCAGTTTGCAACTTTACACTGGAACCTACGCTCGCGTCGAAGTCAGCGGTGATATCCCGGCGCAACGCTGGGGTGCCACCGCGACGGCTATTGACGGCAACCGCGTCGTGCTCTACGGTGGCGAAAGCGAGGATGAAACGACGCTGGCAGACATGCACGTGTACGACGCGGCGACGCGCTCATGGTCGCGCCCGGCTAACTGCGAGAGCCTGCCGCGCGCATGGCACAGCGCTGTGTCGGTGCCCCAGCGTAAGCTGCTGCTCGTCTTTGGCGGTGAACGACTCGTGAACGGCGCCATGGACTCCCTTGCCGACCTCATGGTTCTTGACACGGGTGCGTCCGAAGCTGCCAGACGTCACCTCACGTCTCTCCATAGAGTGCTTTCTGTGGTACCCGCCTGCTACGCATGGCGCGCTGCCATCAGAGCGCAGCGGTCACACCATGTGCCTTCTTGGCTCAGACGTCGTTGTGTTTGGCGGCAGCCGCGGCCGCAGCCGCATGAACTCGATCCATCTCCTGAGCACGGGTGCGTTGCCGTCCGACCCGGCACCTCTAAGCGACCACCGTAGAGGACTGGGCGTGGAGCAACATCAAGGTAGAAGGGCGAGCTCCTCAAGCCCGCAACTATCATTCTGCCGTCGCCATGGGCCCCAACCGCATGGTGATTTTCGGCGGCAACGACACCAAGCGCAGCTTCGACTCGGTGCACGTGCTCGAGCGGCGGGCAGCCGACGGCGCCTGGTTCTGGTTCCACCCGAGCACTTCAGGCGAAGGCCCTGCGCCCCGTACGGGCCAAGCGGCTGTCGCCCTCGACGCCTCGACGCTCGTCATCTATGGTGGCTGGGACCCGCAGGTACGCCCGCCAACGCCGCACCATGGCCTATGACCGGACGTAGTACACTGCGCCGCAGAACACCAAACTCTTCGGGGATGTTTTCGCCCTCGACACGGAGACGTGGGAGTGGAAAGCCATTGCGATGGCTAACGCTGACGGCATGCAGCGCGTGGGCCACTGCGCGGTGCTCGGCAACAACGGTGCCAAGGAGCTTCTTATCTTCGGCGGCCAGGACGTCAAGGAAACACGCATCAGTGACGTGTACTCGCTGCAGTTGGCATGATAAGCGACAAGACATATGTATACCACTTGGACCCTTGAACTGGATGTGGAAGACAATCGGAGGCACTCTGTTGCAATTGCCGCAGAGCAATGACGCGGCCCTGTGGACGGGCGCCATCGTTGCTGGAACGAAGTTGAGTCGGGAAAGCTCCACGGTCCAAACACGGTCTCGCCATGACGAAGGTAAAGGGGGTTTGGCTTATAACTATTGTAGTGTACGGGGATCCTACGCGAGACCGCGTAACAAAAAGGTCTCTTAAACTAGGCGGCGGTCGTTGTCGACGCGTCGTCTTCATCACAGGGGAGCGCAAAGTCCTGCTCCACGGCGTCAAAGAGCAAGCTTAGGTCGGCGTCCATGAGGTCGCCAGCTCCAAGCGTCGACAGAAGGCCGTCCGCGAAGCCGGCGTCGTCGACGAGGAACTCGAGGTCGCCGGTGCTGCTACTAATGGACGCACTGCCGACGCTGTCGCTGCGACCGCGGTGGCTGCTGCTCGACTCGACTGCCATGGCCAAGTCCTGGAAGTTAAAGTTTGTGTCTTCGCCGGCCACGGACGACGGCGCCGGGGACGCCGTCTCGGCGGTCGAGTCGCAGTCCTCGTCAAGGGCCTTAATCTCGTCAGCCGTCAGCGAGCCGCCCGCCGCTTGCTTAGAAAACCAATTCTTGCGCGCACTTGAGTTCCAGCGGTTCTTGATGGCGTTTTCGGTGCGGCCGGGCAGTAGCTTGGCGATCTCGCTCCAGCGGTTGCCCATGCGCTGCTGTGCGCGGAACATCACCTCGTCCTCCATGGCCGTCCACTCGCCCTTGTTGATGTCCGGGCTCAGGCAGTTGCGCCACCGCTCGCGGCACTGCTTTCCCGTGCGACCCTGGATGTGGTTGGCGACGTCTGCCCACCGAATGTTGCCGACGCCGTACTTGAGCATGAGCGACCGCAGAACGTCGTCTTCCTCGGCACTCCACGCCCCCTTGAGCAGGCCCGGCTTGAGCACTTTGTTCCAACGGTGGATGCACTGCACATCCGACTTGCCCGTCCCCAGCATCATGGCGATTTGTTTCCAGTTCTTTGTACCGAGGTTTTTGATGGCTTTGCGAAGCTGCTTGTCTTCCTTCTCGCACCACGTGCCTGGGTGCACCACGGGCGCCCCGAGAAGAGTATGATGGTGTTGAACGGGGTGATGCTGAAGCTGCGAAGGGTCCATGCCATCGAACATGCCGGGGTACGCTGGCAGTGGGAGCCGGCGGTACCCCATGAGGCCGGGGTTGTCCGCCAGACTGTACATGGCACTGTGAATTTCCTGCATGGGTGTTGGTGTTGGTATGCAGGCAGCCAGGTCGAAGCTAGCTTCACTCAAGTCCAGCGTCGCTGCGTCCTGCTCGAACGGCGCCGGAGACAAGCTGTCGGCGCCGTATTCCGGTGAGTTTGAGAGGAAGTCGAGATTCGTGTCATGAAGGTCCTCAAAGTCGCCGCTGCTCGAATTTGTGGGTGTGAAGAGCGTGTTGTCGGTCTTTGGGTTCTCGACTGCTTCAAAAAGCGCATTCATACTGCTTTGCTCCACGGCAAGTGGGGTCTTCTCAGGCGCCAGCACTTTAAACGGTACTAGACATCATGTGACGCGCATGCTTCAATTTTCACTGTACCCTGACGAAGCAAGCTCACGCTCTTGGGGTATGCAGGCGGTTCGTCGTAAGACATGTAGTTGTGGCGCTTGGGGCTGTTAGTTGCAAAGCTGTCGAGGAGAAGGCCCAATGCATTGGCGTCCTCGAATCCGGCCTTGGACACACGGCGCTTCGGCGACGGTCTACCCGTCCATGAGCCACGAGATCTTAGCTCGCCATACCTCGCGACACAAGACATGCTGCGGCTGGCTTTCAAATCCCTAACTGCGGCAATCTATCGCCTCCGGTCGTGGCAATCCCAGCTATTCTTAGATGGCCAATCCCCTTCGCCGTACGCCGTGGCCCGCGCGCTGATTGGTGGCATATATATATGCCGACCGCCGATTGGCTCGTATAAATGCAGCTAAAACTTTGCTCGCCGGATGATCTTGTATTTTTAGCTCTTGGCGTTCTGCGAGCAGGAGCCGGCGGGAAGATCGGCGCAGGCGGCCGCACGACGCTCGCAATGGCCTCGACGGTCGTTGCTCGCATCGATCAATGCTCAGCTCGCCGGTTGCCGGCAAGGACATTGCCCGAGCAGCGGCCGCTGATGTCGCTTGGAGCTGCAGTCCGTTTCGCGGGCGCGAACGAGATCTCTGCAGGAGGGGTAGGTTCGGATGCTAGTCATGCCTCAAAACGGATTCCCCGCGCTCGACTCCTTCGAGCCACCCTGGGCAAGGCCATGACCCTGTCCCCTGATGTGGCGCTAGCTAGCGCCTTCCATCAGGACACGACGCTCGAGCAGATGGGATAAGTTGGCATCGCTTTGGCTCACTGGTGTCAGGGAGTCGGGGAGTGTTGTGAGACATTCCGTTGCACGGGAATGGATAGGAGAGAAGGGTTGCGCTGCTCGGCGCGGGTTGCGCAAATGCATTGGAGGTGAAGGCACTGCATGCGCTTAGTGTGAGGAGTCCAGACGATGCTGCGAGGGCGGTACGCCGCAATGGTGCTCGGCAATCTGCAATTGCCGTTTCCGCGCCGGATAGGCGTATCCGAACTGCCGTGTAGTAGCGAACCACCAAAAGGCAGCTGCCAGGTCAAGATGGCGGCGCCCATAGCGCGCCTCGTGCCCGTCGTGCACGGCATCGAGTACGGGGTCGCTTGCTTCCTCGCGGTCGCCTCGATCGCATACTTGCGACAGCAGCGGTTCACGGCGTGGCGCGGCAATCATATCGCCGCACGTAAGATCTTATTGCCATCCTTCGAGCCCGTGCTATGGGGCTTCACCGTCGTCTCTGGAGCATACGCCATCTACTTCGCCGTCGCACTTTCGGTTGGCTACAATGGACCTGGCGCCGGGCAGTACCAATACGTCTACAACGAACTTATCTACGAAGGCGAACACTTTAATGTGGTTTTTGTCGGCGTATTCCTTTACCAAAAGAGCGTGTCGCTACCTGCAATGCTTCGAGCGTTGTTGGTCACGCTGATCCTTCTCGGCAGCTCCGTCGTTGCTCTCGCTCTCATAAGCACCTTCGTTGAGAACCCGCGCTCGGTTCTCATCCTCCAGCATGTTGTTGCTTTCCTTGCGCGGGGTGGCCTGTGCGCCATGTTCCTCCGACTCGCCTGGTGGCCCATGGCCCGCGCCAACGCCGTCGTGCTCCGCGAGCTCTGTGCCTTCGCTCTCGTCTTCTATGGCCTCGGGATCGTATACACGTACCTCTTTTACCGCGCTGCCAACACGGACAGCACCGCCTTCGAAGTGGCAGGGCTCTGCGTGCTGATGGCCAGCTCCTGCTGGGTCACCCTGGCGCCTGTTTTTATTTGGCGCGTGCTCAAGGCAGACACCGAGCACTGGCGCGGCTTGACTATGCGCGCGTGCGCCATTGCCTGCCGTCCTGACACCTGCGTACAAGAAGTGGTCTCCGCAGAAGGCCTGCACCTCCTTCTGGAGCTGCATCGCCACGACCTCGTCGACTTTGCCCACCTCGAGTGGCACGGGCGCCTTGGTGTTGGCGGCTCGGCAACTGTTTACCGCGGCACACTGCACTCGACCATTGACGTTGCTATCAAAGTGTACTCGCCACCCGAGATCACCGAGGCCGTCGTGTCCGCTTTCTCCCAGGAGGCGGGGCTCTGGAGTATCCTTCGTCACCCCAATATCGTCACCTTCTATGGTATGTGCGTTTGCCCGCCGACAATCGGGCTCGTGTCGGAGCTCTGTCGGGGGAGCCTCGCCGACCTCCTCGCCCAGAAGGCTCACATACCTAGCGTCGTGCAACTCTGCTACATGCTTGACGCTGCCCGCGCCGTGGCCTACCTACACAGCTTTACCCCACCGCTTTTGCACCGAGACCTCAAGGCCGCCAACTTCCTCGTCGATGGCGCCCACACCGTTAAGCTCTCCGACTTTGGTGAGTCGCGCGCCACGGGCAGCAAGCACATGTCCGTGCGCGGTACGGTTGAGTACATGGCGCCAGAGATGATCGATGGCAAGCGAGGAGTCGCCGAGTACGCGACGGGCTCGGACGTATACAGCCTTGGCATGACGTTCTGGGACGTGTTGCACCCGCGCACGACCAAGTATCCGGCCGGTGACAAGAACCACTTGCACATCTTCCAGACTGTGCTTGACGGCGGACGGCCCGTGATCGCCACCGATGTGTCCTTACCCCTGCGGGGACTTCTTGAGGCTATGTGGCACCCCGTGGCCACTGCGCGGCCGAGCGCGGCCGCCATTGTGGAGACGCTCGAGGCGTTCGTCGCGGACGAGTGCCAGGCCATTGTGGTTCGCCTGACGCTGCCGAGCGTGTTCACTGGCGCCGAGCTCGTCGACGCGCTTGAGGAAAACGAGGCTGTCGGCGACAAGCGCGAGGCTGTGCGCGTGGGCAACGCGTGCATGGCCGCAGAGCTGCTGCACAGCTTGAAGCACAATAGCCCGTTCAAACTCTCGTCCAACGCGCAATTCTCATGGGACGCGGTGGCGCCGCGGCGGTCGTCTCTGCTCACCTTCCGCGACTCAGACGAGCCGTGCCGGTGCCGCCAGCTAGGTCTCGGGTTCCGCACGAAGGCTCATGGAAGGCGACCTCCGTTTCTGCGCAAGCCCAGGCCCCGGACATCGTCCGCGACGGCCATCGAGCTCTTGCTGGACCCGGACACCGACGACGAGCTGTGGGCAGACCCGCTCTTCCTGCGCGAGACCGTCTCCGTCTGATTCGTCTCTAGTACGAGCAGTAATCGGTCCAGAAACGATATGCGCAGCCGTGTGACCGGTGATGAGCGCTTTGCCTCCTCTGTCAACGCCACCCCTACCCCTCCGGAGTAAATGTGAGTTGCCATGACCCCTGGGTCAAACCCCATTTTACCCATCATGACGCGTCCACGGTCGTCAAAGCCAAATTCAAGTTTTATTTCAATCCCTAAACTGCAAGGCGAAACTGAAATTTATGTTATATTCGATCTGAGGCATCCACAGGCCGAGAAAGGGTTCCCAGCACTTGCCGATTCACGGTGATAACGTCAAGGCCGAATATAACAAGCGTGGATTGTTTCCTTGGTTTGGAGGAACTGTAAAAAGGAGGAGCATTTTTATACGTCGATGTACTGTAAATAAATCATTTTGGAGATGCTGAGTTATCCAACCACAGGGGGATATGCGCAAATCGCACCTTTTTCCCCGGGACAATGGTGGGATATGGGTTAAACACAGTGCTAGTGGCCGCTGGGGTCTCGCCACCGCTGGCGGCCGCTGCCGACGTCTGGCTCGTCTCGCGGCTACCGCTGCGTTACCGCCGCCCAGATCGCCACCGGCACCGCGGCTTTAAACTAGACTCCTCGAGCAGATCCCTCGCTCCCACAGAATAAGTCTCAGTTCCTGACGAGACTTGGCTTCTCGGACCACTGGCCTCACGGCAAGGTAATTTGAGAGACCACGGTCGTTCGCCATTCTGCAACTTGCTTGGTGATGCTGCCAACTGTTCTGCGCGGCCTCACGGAGGCGACGACCCTGTCACCGGCGTTAGCGGCGGCCAAGGCCCGCGAGGCCATTATCGACCAGTTCAAGAGCCTCCAGCTGCTCTATACCCTTGGCTACGGAACAATGTTTGTGCTCAGTGTCGCGTGTGTATTGTACTTGCGGTACAACCGTGCGTCAGCCTTCTCGGGTGACTCGGAAGCGGCGCGCAAGATCTTGCTGCCCTCCTTCGAGCCACTCATCTGGGTAATGGTCACTGTCTCGGGCGCCTACACGGCGTACTTTATCGCGGCCTCAGCCGCCGACTACACCAAGCCCATTTTCAACACGATCTTCACAGAGCTGCTCTACGAGGGACGGCAGTTTATTCTGTTTTTGATCCTTGCCTTCCTCTTCCAGCGGTCCGTGTCGACGCCGGCTCTTTGGCGCTCCGTGGGGATCTCGTTCGTTATCGTGCTCATGCCCACGCTGAGTACGATCATCCTGAGCGCCACGAGCGCGTCTGTCGACGTGACATACTTTGTTACGCTCGCGTTTCGCATCATCTTCGCACTGTTCCTCATGTGGCTCAGCGTCTACCCTCTCGGCCGCGCCAACCCGCGCGCCATCCGCGAGTTCTGCATCTTCGTGCTCATCTACTACGCCTTGGTGTTTGTGTACGCCGAGCTGTTTCATATCAACGCCACGTCGTCGGGTCTCGTTATCGTGTTTATCACGGTGTCGTGGGCATCGGCACTGCCCTTCTTCGTGTACCGGCTCCTCCGCGCTGACACACAGCACTGGCGGGGCCTCGGCGAGCGAGCCTGCGACCTTCAACAGCTCTTCCGCCAGAACCAGTGCATGCAGGAGATCGTGTCGGCCCAGGGCCTGCACGTCCTGCTCGAGATGCACCAG
This sequence comes from Achlya hypogyna, assembly GCA_002081595.1. NCBI lineage: Eukaryota > Oomycota > Saprolegniomycetes > Saprolegniales > Achlyaceae > Achlya > Achlya hypogyna. The sequence continues at coordinate 3,877 of JNBR01001486.1, read as the reverse complement.
CGAGACATCATCGACTTTGCCCACCTCGAGCTCCAGCGCAAGATAGGGCTCGGTGCGAGTGCGGACGTGTATCGCGGCTTGCTGCACCACAAGACACCTGTAGCCATTAAGGTGTACTCCCCCACCGAGATCACTGAGTCGACAATCGTCGACTTTTCGCAGGAAGCCGCGCTGTGCAGCGCCCTTACTCACCCTAACATCGTCACGTTCCACGGCATGTGTGTGCTGCCACCTACGATTTGCCTCGTGTCGGAGCTCTGCCGGGGCAGCCTGGAGGAGCAGCTTGCCTTCGCCAAGCGCGACTACACCGAGCCACTCTTGCCGCAGCTGTGCTACATGATCGACGCCGCCCGCGCTGTGGCCTACCTGCATTCGTTTTCGCCGCCCTTCATCCATCGCGACATCAAACCCGCCAACTTCCTCATGGACGCTTGCAACGTGATTAAGCTTACGGACTTTGGCGAGTCGCGCTCGATGGCGGTCAAAGTCACGGACGTCGCCAACCCGGCGGCCCGTAAGATGACGATGCGGGGCACGGCTGACTACATGGCGCCCGAGGTCATCGATGGTCGCCAAGGTGAGGCCGTGTACAACGAGACAGCCGACGTGTACAGCCTCGGCATCACCTTCTGGGACATCCTCCACCCCGGGCGTGAAAAGTACCCCGCGAGTAAGAGCAACCACATGCATGTCTTCGCAACGGTCCTCGACGGGCAGCGGCCGCCACTCGACCCCGAGCTGCACCCAGTCTTCCGCGACCTCCTCGAGAGCACGTGGTGCTCCAATCCCGAGTTCCGCCCGTCAGCTGCTGCCATTGTGAGCACGCTCGAGACGTTTCAAGAGGAGATGGCCGGCTCTGTCGCGCACGCCCTGGCCCACCTCGTGCAGTACTCGCCGGCGACCAAGTCGCGCCGGCAGCCGCACCCGACGTTTACTGGCGCCGAGGCCGTGAGGTGCCTGCAAGCCAACGGGTACGCGTTCGAGCCGGAGGAAGCAATCCGCCTCGGCAACGCACTCATGGACGCCGGCTGCATCCATCATGCCACGCATGCCATCGCGTTCGAGAACTCGGATGCAAGCTACTATTTTGACGAGACGCACATCGACCTCGTGCAGCTGCTGCCACGAGATAAGCGGGGTACCAAAGCCTCCGACGATAGTGTGCCTGTCATCTATGTGTCAAACGCGTCCTCGTCGGACGGCGTGCCCGACGACGCGTCGGCGACCGAGAAGCTGGTAGACCATGGGCGGTGTCTCTGTCGCAGGCACGCGCAGGGCCACGACAGCAAGCCCAAAGTCGCCAAAAACAAGCTTTTCCGGCGGAAAAAACTCGATGCCAACAACATGCTCACCGTCAACCTGCTTACGGACATGGCGCCGGACGACTTCTCGGGCTTTGCCACGGGCGAGTCTGTTCTCTCCGACCCACGCAAGGCCGCCGCCCTCACGGCATAGGCGCCTCGTCTGCTTTGTAAAACATTCAATTTGTCCTGTGTCGTGCTTCCTCAATCTGTCGCCGTGCAGGCAATTGCTATCGCATGCCAAGAAGGTGCTAACTTAGGCCGCATTCAATTCTGTCCTCAGGACGGTACCCCTTGGAGCTAAAACCTCTTAAGTCGACACACGGACAAAGTATATCAGAAACAGGTCGAAATTAGTTACGAACAAATTTGCCAATATTGAGCACGACAACACTTTTTGCCGCTTTTTTCAGTTTGCATCCTATTTGGATATACATACGTATATATTAAAACGTCGATGCTGCCACGCGTGGTTAAATAATCTTGATATACAATGCTACATAGAATTGAAACTCCGTGGCGCTATCCATGTTGGAGCCAGCAAAGTCAGCTTTCGACAACGTAACACGCCAAAACCAAACTGTTCAAGTTTGCTTGCAAAGAGAGTACCTGGGCCAAAGCGTCATGTACACCGAGTATTCTATGTATGTTAAGAAACACTTGTGTGAATCGAAACTGCACTTGCAACCAGCTCCGTGTGGGCGGCGGTTGGAAGCCTGTGATCGGCATCGTATGGGCAACACGCTGGTTTTCAAGTATTGGTCACACCTTGCCCGCCAAAGCCCCGTGACATTTCGAAATCGAATGGCGTTCAGAGGTGAGATATGATATGCACGGATGTGTCCACAACCTTTGTTGTGCCCCGCGTTGCCCGCGGCGTTGCTCACGACTGTTCTATTTACTCCGGAGTATCACGCAAAAGTAATGCGAGTGGTATGTACAGCACCACCGGTTATGCGCTACCACGTAGTACTATAGTTGTAACTTTGACCATACTCCAAGACCCAACTGCTGGGGCATAATAGAACAGGGCATAGGATGCACCAGATATATTATTTGTACTGCACTGGGCTTGTGACTTGACTTCTAATTCTTGAGAGAAGCTACGCACCACTGTCGCTCGTGGCGATGAAGTCGTCTTCGAGCAGCTTGAGTGTGAGGGGCTGGTCCTTGACGGTCAGCATGCTTTGCACCGACGAGTGGACCTGTTTGGTCTGCTTGAGACCTTGGGCGAACTGCTGGCAGGCGCATCGAGCCGGCTGAAGGGTGTCCTTGGAGCTGCTGACGGTCACAGTGTCGCGACTGGACAGCACGAGGGGGACGCTGGCGTCTATGGCGTCTTCGTCAAAGCTGTAGAGCGATGGTCCGTTCTCAAAGCCCCGGGCATGCTTGGCGTGGTGCAAGAAGCCGGCGTCCATGAGCGCCGCACCGACTCGCACGGCCTCGAAGGCATCCGAGACCCAGTCCATATCAAGCATACAGTCAACAAGGTGCGCGCCTTCGACAAAGTGGTCCTTACCGCCACCGACGTACGTTGCCGCCTTGGAGAGGTCGAGCGCGAGCGGCCCAAGCACGTCGTCCTGCACCGCCTCGAGCATGGAGACGACCTTGGCCGCGCTCGGGCGAGCCTCGGGGGCGGCAGCCCACGCGGCGCCAAGCAGCCGCGCTAGCGTCGGGTGCAAGTCCGGGCGCAGAGCCGGCCGAGCGCCGTCGAGGACGCGCTCAAAGACGCGCAGGTGGTGGTGGTGCGCACCGGGATACTTGGTTGCTGTGGGGTGCAGCACGTCCCAGAAGGTGATTCCGAGGCTGTAGATGTCGGCGGCCACCGAATACTGCGCCAGCCCTGCCTTGCCGTTGATGACCTCGGGTGCCATGTACTCAACCGTGCCCCGCACCGACATCTTGCGCAGCGCATCGCAGCGTGTGTCGTCCTCGCTGGCGCGCGAGTCGCCAAAGTCGGTAAGCTTGACGCGGTTGCCGGCGTCCAGGAGGAGGTTGCCCGGCTTGAGGTCGCGATGAATAAAGGGCGGTGAGAAGCTGTGGAGGTATGCAACGGCACGGGCCGCATCCAGAAGCAGACACACGTCGACGGCGACCTGCTGCAGTGGTTCGGCGTCGAGTGGGCGGGCTGCCAGGTAGTCCGCGACGCTTCCCCGGCAGAGCTCCGACACGAGGCAAATTGTTGGTGGGCACACGCACATCCCGTGGAACGTGACGACGTTGGGGTGGTTGAGCGCGCCGCAGAGAGCCGCCTCGTGCGAGAAGGCGGCGACGACGTCGTCATTGATTTCTTTGGGCGTGTACACCTTGATTGCAACAGGTGTCTTGCTGCGCAGCGTGCCGCGGTAGACGGCCGCACTGGCGCCGACGCCGATGCGCTGCTCGAGGTTGAGATGAGCAAAGTCCACGATGTGCTTCCGGTGCATCTCGATGAGCACGTGGAGGCCTTCTGCCGACGTGATCTCGCTGACGGGGAACTGGTGGGTGAACTTGACATGGAGGCAGCACGCACGTTGCCCGAGACCGCGCCAGTGCTCCGTGTCAGCAAGCAAGAGGCGCCAAGCAAAGTAGGGCAG